>JAZBGY010000088.1:0-83935 GCA_037414755.1 Lydus trimaculatus | reverse complement strand
AAAATGAAACAATTGTCATCATTTGGGGAATTATTAAAATTTTATGCAAAATTTATGACAGTTTTAGGTCAGTATAGTTGTTTTCATGAAACGAAAGATATGTTTGTAAAGAAAGATCCGTCTTTTCTTGGAGAAGGACGTGCTCCCTTTTAGATAAAGCCAGACGCTAACAACACAAATTCATTATACAGTGTCTAGTATATAAAACAGTGGACCTGATGTTTATTGTAAATGCACATGGTTAATTTCATACAAACACCAAATGGCGTACTATACGAATGGGGATGAAAATCAATACGGCACAGAAAGAATATTTTTGCTTATAGGGGTTGAATCCGGTTTTAGATGCATTATAAAAGAAATTCGTCGACATTGTTTCGTATCCAAAAAGTCTGCAATGAAATTTTTCAAGAATTGCTCTCTAGCTGGTTACATTAGTTGGACAAAATCGAAGTTTTATAGTACACACACACATACCCATGCACACAGTATTGTTAAAAATGCAATTAAGTGTATGTATGGATGTATCTTTAAAGACTTGTCTGTTGTGTTGTTGTTGTTTTTTTTTGTTATTATTTCTCCAGTTGTAATGAAAAAACTAATTACATTCTAAACTAACAATAAGTAGAAATGAAAAGATCGATGTCGATTAGAACGGAAACTAATTGCAAACGAAATATCGTGCTTATAAATATAAGTTTACGAGGTTTTTGTGATATGAAAAAAATTATCCATTGTAATTATTTTATATTTTAAAATTCGACATGGTATAGTTATTTTATTATTGTTTACCGAACTGTGAATATTTACATCGAACGAACAATAAAAAAATTATTTTAAATACCCGAAATATTACATTTTAATAACACTTTGAAAATAACATGCATGAAACTGATTATAGAAATCTTTCAAATCATATTTCTATAACATAAAGCACAAGCTCACTTCACAATTTCTTTTCGGCTATCCAATTCCGGACCTTTACCTGTACATACGACGACGATTATATACGTATATGTATACCGTTCACATTGAAAGGGTGAAAATGTAAAAAACTTTCCACAATAAGGGTGGCTAAATGGTTAAAATATCCTAAGGGTTCATCTCGATCTCTTTAAATGAAAGGAAAAAAAATTGAGGTGGAACACAATCAACCATCTCTACTATTACACATTTATTAACAGAATAGCATTCAATAGTGAATTATACAACTGAAATTTTGATAAGAAATTGTCCTTTTGTGGACATATTTAGGATAAGTCTTGAACAATACTGGATATAACGAACTGATCTTTGATATATATATATATAGGGAGAATTCAGGTATGATGATGAAATTTAATCGGCGTTATTAGATCACTTCAACTGTGAATTTTACGTGTCGCACATCTTTCGACCTTGTTATAATTCTTTTAGTTAGCGAGGCATCTGTTCTTCTTTATTTGATAGTGAGATTTATGCTATATTCATCTCTATTTCCTATTCATTAATTCGAACGAAATTTCCTTAGAAATCCGTATAATAGTGTATGCTGTATTCACTATAAGCAATATAAACTGCCAATATTTATAGATTTCCTTATGTGTTAGGCATGATTTAGATTTCGATCTTAAATAGTTTCGATAATACAATTCCGCTTCATCATCATTGTCACTATTTTAAATTAAAAGATTATTACCATTTGTCATTTCATTTAGAACACACAATGATTACAATAGATAATTGCACAACATTATTATTTAGATGGCACAATTCCGCAACCAAGCCTAAATTTGATATTTACAATGATCGACATCAATAAAAACTTTTAAAAAACTAAAACAATTATCAACATGATCTATACAAAGGTTTGTTTTTTGTTTTGTTTACTGAAACACTAAAATGTACCTATTTTGTCCATACTATACAGACGTCGCACAGTGTAATCTTACGAAAGTTATAATTCAAGACATTCAATTACATGATTGAAAAGTTGATAAATTATGTGTGGAATATCAGAAAAGTGTGGGTTACTTGGCAGTTAAAATGCCATTGTACGCACGATTGTTTTGTTAATAATGTAATAAGACTTGTAGAAGAGTTTGTTTTTCGAAGGGGGTGTGTGAGAAATTTTTGTTAGAAAGTTGGATCAATATTCATAGTGAATGGGGTAATATAAAACACAAACAATTATTTCCATTGTTTTCAAATTGGAATTAACAACACAACGACTGGGTTACCTTAATTCCATGTAGTTGTGGTCGATGCTGTCTCCGACTAGCCATTGAAGATTTTGTGCCGCGGTTGATTTCAAGTATATAAACAAAAACACATCGATAAAGATATGGTGAAGGTGGTGGTGGTGGTGGTGGTGATGGTGGTGATGGAGGGACTTCTTCTATAATATAAAACTGAACTGGAAATGGACAACATTTATGTTAACACAACAAAAGACAGTTTTGTTTGTTTGTTTGTTGTTGTTTTTTTTTATATTCCGCGCGATACAACTTTTAGGTTGGTTACATTCATTTGTGTGTCATTTTCAAGCTTGATTGGTTATTTTGAATGATTGCCGGTATATCAAGTTTAATTCGATTTGATGATTTTATGTAAATAACTCCTACACAGGACCAATGCATCTACATACATACATGCATGTATTAAATCCAATATGAAAATAAACTTAATCGAATAAATGTATAAGATACAGTTTTAAAAGTGATTCGATTCCTAAAGCAATAAAGACTATTTCATAGCATGTCACTACAGACTTTCCCGGTAGGTGTCAATGTGGCCGGCCAATACATTCTCCAATGGTCCATTCCAATCGGTATATTTAAAACTGAACTGGACAACAACATCAGCACGGCATGATCCTGTTTAGATATATGTAGAATGCAGTTAAAATCAACGTGATATATTTTAACTTTATGATTTTTTTTTATCACACCTGTGCTTTTTTTAAGTTTACACGTCGATATTGACAGACCATTATTTCGTGATTAACGAAAATAAAGTTTTTCAAAATTTAAAGTTGTGCTAACAATTCTCAAAAAATTGTTTGTTTTGTTGACAATTTCGAAAAAGAAAAGTTTGATTGTAACAAATTTGAAAATTGAGACAACGATCCGTTATAGTGCTACCGCGGATAGGAATGGACACGTGGCGCAAAATCAAATTGTGAAACACACAACGGAACACTTGATTTGTTTTGAGGCGCACACAAATGAAAGTAACCAAAAGCAATTAAGAAAACGTTCGTAATTACAGAAACTGATTGTAGCGTTACACAGCGACGCCGACGCTGTTCTGGCGCCGGTTTAGAGCGCCGGTCGGAATAGTTAGCACGCCTGCCACATTTGCATGGCGCTACCGTACACCCCACCTTAGTAAGGGTGATGACGATATACCATCCCTATAAGTTGCTAAAGTGAGATGAACGACCCTGTTTTACTTTTTTAGATTTGTTATGGTTGGAGTAGGGGGGTGGATGCAGACTTGTGTGTGTGTGTGTCGATGTGGCTCGTTATATACAATATTGGAATGAGACCAAATGAACTATTTACAACTATGTGTTGTTGTTGTTAGTTCGCAACATTAGATTCATTTCTCACTATCAAGTTGATTTCGAAACTTCGTCATAGTTGCGCCTTGTTGCTACCGTTGAATTTTAATGATTGAAAACCACCCGCGCAATCCTTGTTGTTTTCTCTTGAAATTCGCTTCAAATTTATCATGTGGCATCTTGACAAAGACAGTTGTTATTATTAAAAATGTACTAGAATGAAATAGACATACATTTCATTAAGACTAGAGACAGAATGAAATTACATACCCCATAAGAGAGACTAAGACGTACTAGACGAACTACCCGGTTATAAAAGTGCGATAGATAGATAGTTTTCTAACAAGTTAAATAAAGATGGTAAATTTCGTAATTTACAGCAGGCTAGAAGGAGCGAGCAATATGCAAGTTAATTAATCGGTAAAGTAATGAGAATAAGGCGCATGCGTGTTAAAAATAAAAGGGGGTTGAAAGGCTACAAGAGACGAGGGGGTAGTCATCAACGCCAGCGCAGATTACATGTACAGTCACTAAAAGAAAAATTGGAAAATGGAATTTTATATTAAAATATTATCAACAATGAAGTCTAAACTCCTTGAAATACATCCAAGTATATAAAGATCTGATTGACGGCATTTCTAAAATAAAGTGTGAATGGGGTGAGGGTTGTGTAGTAGTATTGTCCAAGTTTATCCTGCTGATTTTACACATACCCAGTTTTTATTTACACACACACTCACACATAACACAAACACATACAAATACACACGCAAAGCATTGTTTCGATTCTATTCCGAGCACGCAACGATATTTGCTTTTATTGTACAGTATGGTGATAATTAATTCAATTTTTTCCGTATTTTTTTTTTGTAATACGAATTTTTAGACGTTACTTGTAGTAATCTTCATAAACTCATCAAGGTTTTGTTTTTATTTTTTGAGTAGGAGACAATATGTATGTGTGAATTAAGGGAAAAAATTAATAGGTTTTAGACCTATAAATGTCATGCTCTCATCAGTGGGTCCATAAAACCGCCCAACACAATAGCGTAGGATTGCTTTGATGACCAAGTACTAAATGGAGAGATCTGACTGTTTTTTTTAATTATAAAATTATAATACTAAATTAAAAACTATTGTTATACGACTTTATTTGTTTATATTGAAAAACAATTAACATAAAAGAATACAGCTAGATTTGAATATTCTTTGCTATTTACAATACATAGGAGGTGTTTGTAAGGATACTTACAGCTAAACAATCCTGCAAATCCAAACCACATATTTGTATGTTCGTTAGCACAATAAAATTCTACACAATATAACAAAATTATTGTTATTAACAAAATGTACACTAATTGAACTTTTAACCATCTAATACACCCAAATAGGCACTAAATCCGACACAATTAGTTTATTTGTTTACAAAACTATCCTGCCGGTAAACATAACCACAAAACTAGTCCTGATGTGGGATTGATGATGTCTTGTCCACATGTGCTTTCTATATTTTTAACTTCAACTAAACTGATCGTATCACAAATTTCCAACCACGTGTAGTATTTCGATCGTTTGCTATTCTTGTTGTTTGTTGTTTGTTGTTGTTTGTGGATAGCAGGAACAAGTGTAGAAAAACTGGCGCGCGATAGTCTACACTGTTATATACTTTTCCTGCGACCGCGTGTCTGTATTGTGTTATACACGCACGTTTGTCTATATGTCTATACGTCTGTGTAGGTATATAGATTTGTGTTTGTATAGATATGTGTGTGTGTGTGTGTGTGTGTGTATACTTGAACCGCGTCCTGTTTCCACGGCTAGTCGAGATGCTCTGACCACTGCATCGCTGACCGTAGGGGGCTTAGCGGAGGGGGTGTTGTAATTACACTGGAAAAGGGGGGAAAACCATGTGCGCTAACAATGTAGTTAACATATCGACTAATGAGAGTCCTCTACTACTGTCTCAAATAGATCGAGTTTGGAGGGAACATTTTGAAAGATTATTTGGGGCTGTTTTTCGGATGACACTTTGCAGGAGTATATTTGATTTATTTGTTGTTGACATTTTACTAAAACCGTGTTTGTAGTATTATGTCATGGAAGATTTCTGCAAAAAAAAAAAAACAACTCTTTGTGGATTGAAAAAGTGTAAGAATTGTTGCAAATTTCACACATTCTTGTCAATATCAACAGATTAATTAATTGATGAAATTACAATCGGTAGAGTTATGCCACATTTCAAAGTCTAAACAGGATTGTTTTATGACAAATTACTGTTGGATAGTTATAAGTTATGATAATATCATTTCAATTCTCATTTATATCTAGTTTCACATTTAATCGAATAAGTATGAGATACGTGATTTACAATCACTAAAACAAATCAAATATTACCATAGTGGTAATAATAATTTTTCAATAAAAACTGATTATAATCACGCAATTTCTTTTTTATAATTTTCCAATTACTTACAATAATTTACAGATTAAACCAATTTAACTTGTAATCTGTATAAAATAAGAAATCTAGGGGGTGATCTGCGCCCTTTCAATAATAACGCTCATATCTACACAGGGAAAAAAAACACTTTGTGCTGCTTGAAAGGGCACCAACTGTAATCTGTGAGTATAAACACTTTACTGGAACTTATTCAAAAGTAAAAGTTTTTGAATTAGGACAAGTTCGAATTTTTATATCAAAATCAATATATACTTACCTACTTCAGGCAGCTTAAATAGATTCCAAATAGTGCAACATTTGCGTCTCCTATACTATCGTTATATTTTGTTACTACAGGAATTATGAATGAATGAAATAGTAAAATCGGTAAATCTTTCAAAATTCTTTCTATAAACGGAAGTTCATATATTTTTTCTATATATTCAGTATTAAAACTTAACATACAGTATTTCTGTTTGGATTTGGCAGACTTGACTTTACAACTGTAAAATCGATAATTATTACACATCCATCGTTTCTATCTTTTTCTATCATACTCGTACAGTTTATGTTTGTTTCCGTTTTCTTATCGTCTACCGTTCTTTTGGTGTATTTGCAATATTTCCAATTATAAACAATTTTGGTTGACGGATGGTAAATTGTTCAGAGTCGTCAAGTACGCCAAATTTAAATGGAAATACTATAAAATTGAGCAATTTTCTTGTGATGTTACTATTATTCCAACTTTCTTTCTATATAAAGCTCTATCGATTTGTAGTCTACTTTATAGGCGCTTTTATACAAACATCGTATTATCATCTAATCCATAATACGTACATATACCTACATATACAACATGTTCCAGTCAGAGTGTCATCATTAATAGGAACGTCTGGGATATTTTCATTGGAATACAGTGTGTAGATTCGTCAAAATTATTGTAAATAAATAAATAATCTTAAAATAAGGTTAAAATATTTATAATAGAAATTATTTAATGGTGGTATGTATTTACATAGATTTGTATAATAATACAATACCTATGGATATTTTTAAATGCAACTGTGCATTGAACTCAGCCTCTGTATTGCATATTTCATGACAAGGTCAAACACTTTTGAAGTGCAACAATCTTACAACAGGATATTTCCGAGGACGTTTTCTACAAATGTCAACGACGGCGACAGGAAAAATCGTCACTCCTGCTGTATACACACAGACACACATCTACGCACACACATCCATATACAGATGGTGAACGTATACAATACATATAGATAAAAGTCTTAGAACAGAGTCACAATACGGATTTGATTTAATTTCGTTTTTTTCCTACGACTTCGTTTTCCTGGTGAAGTTAGACTATTCTTTTTCGTTTTTTTTTTCTTCTTCTGGCTCTTGTCGCATAGTAATTTTACAAAGCTTTTATGATTCTGTCGTTTTTAATATTGTAACATTCATTAATTTTATTAGCATCGTCTTTATATGTTGTTGCCTTTTATCGTACGATATATTCAATTTAATAGGAATTTGCCACACAAATTATCGATCTTTTTATAGCTTGCTTGATGTAAGACAAGCTTTTTTAAGGATTTTATTATTAAAAAATTTCCCCAAAAATTTTATCAATAATCTTGTTATTTAAACATTTTATGTGATTATTTAAATAAGTTTGTTTATATATAATAAATAAACTATCGACTTTTACTATTATTTGAAATTAAAGTGCTTTTTAGTAATTTCGAACAAATTGACTATATATTAATGGTAGATAATATCATTGGTATATTGATAAGGATGGTATGTATGGCGCACCGCCGCTCCAGGATGCTGGATGCCAATACAGAGTCTCCTCTATCCGTAGTTGTGCGTTGCGGGTTGAGGTCTTTATAGTGGAGAGGGGGCCATTTGCATACCGGTAGGTGACAAGTCGCGGTAGGCGTGGCGTATCCGTCCAATGGCAGCGCCTCCTCGCGGGAATTGTTGATGTAGGAGAATGAACCTGCATGGTTCCGAACCAAAAGGTACCCACTCTGTACACCCACCCACCCACTATCTTTCTGTATATACTGTGTTTGTGTGTATATGTGTGGATGTGTCTCTTCTTTTCTACATCTATACCAACGAACGAACGGTCTTTACCGCAATAGCAGCCACCAATATTATTCTATCCCTCTTTTACTTATTATTTTCTATACATTTTTACATACACACATACCTATACATAAACATATGTGTGTTTGGATAATATTATATTTTTCACCAAAGCTGTCTACACCAAGTTGGAGAAATTTTAACAGGAACTGCCTTTTAAAGTTGAATCCATATTCTACGGGAGTTAACAGCCCATTTGTCAGCAGGGTTATAAATGGGTCATTATTAATGCAACGATACAATACAATGTCTACTAAAGTTAGAGAAATGAAGACGATTTAAAAGAAAACTAAAATTTTACCGATAAATCTATTAGAATACAACATTAACGATATCAATAAATTTGAATTAATAATGAATCTCACCGACTCTATAGTTAAATCTAACTTTTCAGTTAAACTGCGGACAGATCATTACTAATAAATGAAACGATAAATCCAAGTTTGGATCATTAAGGTGGTTGACACATTATATATAGTGATCCAAAATCAAGTCTACCATCATATTAATTCACCAATTAATGTCAATGTTACAGTTAACGTGTGCTACAGCGGAATGTCCATGTTTTATCGATTATATTACCTATCTGATAGAATAACAGTCAGTAAATTCTTATAAATTATTTTAAAATAATGTGATTAAGCACAGTTAGTTGTTTGTTAACAAAATAAACAGTTTCTGTTGAATTAAATCGTCCACAACTGAACAAACTCAAAGTATAGAAAGAAGTTGTAATTATTATCGTAATAATAAAAGTCATCTATAATAATTTTAACTAACAAATAGGAATCGAGCACTGACACACATTAAATAACATTATCTACATTTATAAAATACGTACATTATAATAACGAAACGAAAATAACTGGATAGAAACAAAAAGTAATAGGTATAAATAAAATTATTTATATTAACCGTAAAAAATGTTATTAAGTTAATTAGAGAAAATTCTTTTTAATTCACGATAATTTTGTAAGTATGGAAAATGTCCAATTTATCAGATCAATTATTGTTAAATAATTAGTATATAATGGAAAGAAAGTTATTACAATTGAATTGTGTCCCATATTTCATATTTAATGAAGTTATAAATTTGTTCTATACAGTAACAAGATATTTGATTAAAGAGAAAAAGAAAGAGAACGAATATATAGCCACCACTTTCAAGGGCTTATTATCTATGCATTGTCAATACCTATTATAATCGTTACTTAAGGCATTATTCCTTTAAAAAGAACACAACATTGGTTTAAATAAGCAAACGTAAATTAGTGTCGTGTAGGTTTGACAGCAGTTCTATGCAAAAGTTGCACAATCATTTCAATAATGATACATTTTAATTTGCATCTAGGTGATTTTCAAACACCACGCCCACAATTAGATTGTCTTTGATTTCTCAATCTATATGCAATAATTATTATTACTACTACTATTATTGTTATAGGTCACTATAGAAGATATAGTTTAACAATCAGAAATATCATGGGAATTCCAGTTGATAAAAGTTCCAATAGGGATAATCGATTATTATTCTTAAAATTCCGGAAAAATAAATTTAATGCATGGTCATTTGAACAATTGACAATGTTTCCCACAAAATTTCCAAATATAATAATAATAATATAATTCAAAAAATATATTACAAACACAGCATGTGTTACCTGAAGTTTCATTCACATCTATTGTTCATCACAATTTCAATCGAATACATTAGTTATACAGATTTTTTGGACAGTTGGTAAAATCCTAAAGAATATCCATCAATTTGACCAAAATACCAGTAGTCCAATAATAAATACAATTTATATAGTAGGTGGTTGTGTTTGTTAGTATTTATTTGGACTACTACGACCTACCCCAACTGTGTCAATGCAGAACAATGACATTTCATATTATTTACCTGGGCCAGTTGGGATTTATACTACTCTATGGAATGATGGTATTTCTTTTACATACATACCTACATATATGTATATGGGTGTATAGGTAACTAAAATGGATTATATCCGTTAACAAGTTTTTTTTTTGCTTCTTCTGAAATATCGTCACAAGAAATACTTTACCAAATAGGAAACCAAGAGATTATTCTAGTTTTTTTTTCTATTTTTTGTTCACAATAAGGTTGCATTCAAGCAGAAAATTTCTACATATTTACGTTAATTGTAAGAAAAACTAAAAAATTTCGAAAAAAACGGATAATTGACTGAAGCGTTACAATAAATTTAATTATCACAACCGTCATAGCTTGTTTTTCTAACACTTCATCTATTATACGACAAAACTTTATGAAGAGAAGTTAAAATGTACGTAATAGACAAATCTCAGTTTTTTTTGTATACAAATACCGTCTTTTGGGGAAAACAGAGGTGACAAGTTTTAAATCTATTGTTTGAGTTTGTTTATACAATCGTAAAGCTTGTGCAATTGCAAATAAGCGACATTTGTAGAGTTTTAAGGAGACTTAGGCCCGGCTTAACTCCGTATCCTTATTTCAGGACTTAATAGTATGTTTTAAACGATTTTAATTGTTCATTTTGTCAAGTTAAGTTTGGAATGTTCCTAGATCAAACCTCTAAGATCGGATGCTTATTCCAGAGTCAACAAAAAAATAAAGAATAAACACCGTTAATGAACTAATTTTATTACATTAGGCAATCTCTAAAGTCACCGTACGCAATCGTATCTTTTATAACTATGCAGTTGTACGGCGGTGCAGTTTTACAGACATATTCATAATGTTTCAAACGAATTAGCACTTCTGTTAGATGATTTAGCGTTATTAGAAATATGTAGCCATCGGCCAGTTTAGTTTTATAATATGCAGGCAGATCGGATTGTTATATGGAGATTAACACCTGAATTCCCCAGTATGCACTGTTCATTTAAAATTCAAAGCCAAAAATCCCCTAACTCTATCGTACTTATAAGCATTATATGTGCCAAACAGCGACAATATCGCACAAGTGGCTCTATTTGAGTCATTTTATAGATTTCAAAGATGAACCCGTCCTTATTTGTTCTTAAACTTAAGACTTGCTTGGATTAAGACCAACCGGGTCCTTAGAGGCTGTAGTCTAGTTTTTCAGAATGTTCGCCCGAATTGTGACAGTCAGTAACTTGTTTCGTACTCTACAAGTGCTTCCTAAAGTCGGCCTCGATTTAAAAATGTAAAGACTTCAACCGAAAGAGAATATAAAAATTATTTCAATTCTTCTACATAGTATTTACACGGAAACAATGCGGAAAAAGTAATTGCCGAAGGCATCAGATGTAGGGGGCGCCGAATAATTGCATTTTTAGTAACACTTGTGAATATTCAGCAAAAACCGTCTCTACTTCACATCATAAAAAAAAAACGCTTTACCAAATACATCTTTTTGGTTACTGATCGTGAGAGTCAAATTTTAAGCTTTTGCCTAGAGCGCTAATTGTGCTTACACTGCCCGTCTTAATCTTATGGATGAAAAAATTGTTTACATAATCTCCAGATATTGACACGCTATTGTTATATAGAGTAGAAAATATTTGATTAGTCACAAAGCACCAACGGAAATGTACGTTTAAGGTGTTGTATGCTGGAGGAAACTTGAAAAAGACGCTTTATATTTGTACTGATTTTACTACAAGACTTACATTTTATGAAATTCCTTTGAAAAAAGAGGGATTGGCGAGAAGATCAGATAACCTAAAGCTAAATTTATAACGACCAACATTAAAATTTTCAGATTAATGCAGAAATGTTCAGTTTAAAGCGAATGTCGGTTATTACAAATGAATTTATCAATTAGTTAATGTTCGTTGTTTCTTTTTAATTTATTTTACAAATTATCTGTTTTTTAAAAAAATATATCTTTTTATTGTTGGCTTTCTGCACCATAGAAATGAGACTTTCTGTTTTCATCTAAAATATAATTAGATGATTGTTTAATAAATTTTCTAAATTCCTTCCAGTTAATGTTTTTGTACGATCAATACAATAATATTACAAATATTTCTATGCTCCGATAAATATTTTAATATTTTCACACGGATTCTTGCATAATTGCATGCAAATGCAAATAATAATATTAACAAGACTAACTGAAATTCTGCAGTCGTTAACACGTCTTGCCTTTAGATAGAATAGCTGTCCAGTCGAAAAATAACAACACCTGGTTTAGGCAATAGTGTTTTACCTTATTTGCATTATAATAGTTTATTATACGACTTACTATATAAGCACAATTCATTTATGCTCAATATAAATATAAATGATTATAACAAGTTTTTATAATGGTCGATTGTAAGGTCAGTTTATGTCACTGGACTAGGATATGTTGTTTGATAATTATAATGGGATGAATAATTATACAATAAGAGAGATGTGTTATATGCTATATGTATATAGATTCTGTTTAAGACTCATGGGAAATTACCAACCGTACTCCGGAGCCAATGACATTGTCCACAATAATTTCGCTAGATTTCTCCCTTACTAAATCAACAAACCGGAAATAAAAATACTCAAATTGTTTAATAATAAGACCAACAATAATTATAATAAAAAAAAACTAGTGAAACTATTCAATTTTTTTTAGGGTAAAGGTATTATCGTGTTAATTGAAAATTAGTTAGATGGTGTGAATCAAATTAAAGAAATGACGTGAATGCAAAATAATTAAGAAATATACTCATTAGAATAGTTGTATCATTGCCAAATTGCTTATTTACAGCTTTAAGTGTATATTTTTATTTTTATTAACGAATGCTGTAAAATTTCTACTTCTTTATTTTTAGTTAGCCAGCAAAATTTTCAAGTCGGTAATATTTTATTAATTCGTCGACTCTTAAAATAAATTGAAACATACATTTCATATATATACATGAAAAAAAAAATAACGTTTTTCATGATATTCTACTCTGTCTATTTTTCTTTTTTTTTTTTTATTAGAATTATAACGCAAAAATTAAAAATAAGTATCCACCCACAGCTATACACAATAGTATGAGTTATAAGAAAAAAAATTGGATCATGATGTCCTCATTTTAATTATAGTCGATTTTGACTCCAATAACCTTCATTTCTCATCAGGAAACAAACATTTGTTTAATTTTCGTTAAAATACACCCACATGTATTACATTTGGCATCAGAAATGGCCACATCATTAATTTTAAATATAATTATTGCAAATTCACAAAATAAAAGAAACTATAGTTTCTGGAACAAAGAAGATTTTCCCCCCCAATTGTATGTTATAATTTCATAATCATAACGTGTATTATAGTGGAAAATAAACAATTATCAACAATTAATGTTATACAAGAGAGTCAACATTTAATTACTATTTTATATTGTGAGACTCTTTTAGTCTGTGTGTATCGAAGTGTGAAGCACAACGTCTTGAAATCTATCATCAAAAACTTATATACACGCTATGTCATGTTAGTTTAAACAAAACACAAAGTCTACTTATTTCAAGTGGCACAATAAGTATCCGATAATTACATTGCAATTATATGCTTTTGTTCTACAACTACAATTAAACAAAAACCGCTGATAGACTTGTTAGTACCCTAATGAATACTTTGCCTTATAACTGAAAACGTTTATTTTAATGTCAAACTGTACATTATTACATAGTCGATATAAATACTACCTAGACAATGTAAATTGACAATCTTTGCAGGAATAAAAATCAATTAAAACAATGAATTTATGAATAAATTAGCAAGCAATTTTAATTGAAAACGGGTATAGACTGTTCCGTTTAAACTAACATGCAAAGTCTAAATTAAGTTTAGATATTTAATTATAATGGTGGTGGCGTGTACATTTATTAATTTCACACGTGGCCTCGGTGGTTGTACTAGCAACGGCGACGACGAGGACAGTTTCCGGGACATTTCTTTGTTTAAAATTAAACGATCGATGTGTCAATACGAGGATCGGAGCCGGGTAGCACCATTGTCTTAAACTTTGAAATATTAAAAATCCAATGATTAATTAATTTGTATTAAAATCGATAATTTTATTAATAAAACACATCGATAAAACTATATATACCTACATATATATTAGGCGTAAATTCTGATGAAATATATGATATTGGTAGCACATTATGTCGATAGTTATCCACTTAATATATGATATTTTCATTGATTATTCATGTAAATTTAGCATTTATACCTGTAATTGTAGGTAGTGTGATTTTATTTAATAAACAGCTTTTCATAATCTTGTTGGTAAGGACAATCGTTATATTCCTATTAATTATTGGTTGTTAGTCAAAATTCGTATAAACTTTGAAGACTATAATAAACAAGAAAAAATGTTGAATCACCAGAAAGACGTATAGTCTATCTAGTAAATACTGAAAAAGCCATTTGCGATTCAGTCCATCTTTTAGCATGCCTCGACGCTTAATGGTAGAAATGATTTTACCTTTCAATAAAAACGTCTACAGAGTATGTCATTCAAAAATCATGGTGCTACAATGTTGATAAACAAAACGTGAAAATACGGCTATCTCAAATTCGAACAAGTGCCAACTCTTTTGGCTTAAATTTGGAAATTTTGATGTCTTAATCTACAGTTAGGTATTCCACGTTATTCAATGAAATAATTTCTTATATAATGTTGGGAGAGAAGTGGTCGAGTATGTGTAAGACAGACATTGATCCCTGGAGCATACTTCTGTAACTAAAGTTGAAACGACAATTCAAAGTAATCCAGAATATTGATTTTCAGTAGGTTTTGCAAATTACTGAATGAACTATATCTGAATAGGTGGTCGATTTATTTGTATATGTATTCTGAAGTGATGACAACTTGAAAGACGTTCTTATTTCATTATGTCTTAAGCAAAGATTGTGATCCGGCCACTCCTTTCTGTTCTAAAATGCATCTAAATTATTACAACCAAGTTGTAAAGTTCTAGTTTGCAACAGTTTTAAAACATTCTTATTTTTAGTATGAACATGTCCTTAATAGCATTCAGTATCTTTCCACCTGAATTATGAATCATCTAATTGGAAAGAGTTCTGTGTCTGTGTGACATTAGCGATTTTATCGTTTAAAAGCAAAAAGATTTTTGAAAAAAGATAAATTTCGGTCGACTAATTAAGCAAATTAGCTAATCATTTAGGATTTCGTAGTAGCATGAAGTTTGTATCGTTATGTTACCTTTTTGTCTTTCCAAAACGGTTATGTAGCAGTATTTGTACAAAGAATCCCCTAATAGATCAATTTTCTATTAAAAATTTAATGTTTAAAATGGATTACTTCAAATGAATATAGGAGAACAAAGAGCAACTTAAGATTGTCAGTGGTAGGTAGAGTCCACCTTCAATATCGGTTACTTAATTTCTCAGGTAAATGTTTGCTATTGTCACCAAATCTAGGAAAGTCGAAATAAAAGGGAAGACAACAACAGAAAAACAGCAACAACAAGAAAACAACAGTAATTATCTACAGTATATTCCGTATGTTAGGTTACTCTCTATTTCGCTTATTATTTTGGGTTAGACTAAACAAAAGATCTGACCAGACGTGCAGCAAACACTAACGGCCCACGTAGGGGTAATTAGCGTTGCGTGACCACCAACTGATTAAAACATAAATTACTAGCAAGAGGAAATTATTTTTGACGTGTTCGCCTTAGGGTTGATAGACGAAAATAAAACCCTAGCAGTTTTACGTCGTCTATACTATCATATCAGTTTTTCCCTTTAATTATACGTGTATTAAATTTAATAAATTCTTGTGTATAGCGAAACTTTTGGCAAAAGCTTTATAAATAGAAGAAAATTACAGGTGTGTATTTGGGGGGTGATTTGTGTAAAAATCAAAACATGACACAACTACATTATATTGCTTGTAATTATTTTTCGGTTGTTTCGTCATATTATTATTATTATTATTATTATAATGCACTACTTATCACTAATTCTGTAGCGTGAATCAACGTGATGGCAATTTGCCCAAAATTCAAAACGCGATGTTTTATTATTCACACAAAATGTACGAAACTACGTCACGTCCTGCAATTAACTCAATTGTTCATTAGATGAATGCATCGATAATTAATGCAACGGACATGGGTGATTTATTGACGCATACAAACAACCATACACCAATATTCCACATCAAACAACCAATACACTTTAATTCTTTTACTCTATAATGAAATATTACAATTGCATTCCACTTGATTAGTTAATTGAATCGTACGATATTTCTTAGAAGTTGAATTTTTTCTCCTTTTGAAAAAGACGCTGAACAGACGCCGCGGCGCTTCCCTAGAGAGACGATGTGACGTCACTTTCGGACACAATTACGTCACACAGAGAAATACACATAGATATCTATTAGCCGGGTAAATATGTGACCGCTGTAGATCGTGAAAACTTGTGATTGAGTTAAAGGTTCTTTGCTCCTCTCTCTTCTTTTTTTTTTTTGTCCAAGGCGAGGTGGTGTGTGGTGATCAGCCATTGATTAAAGTCACATCAATTCCCACAACGCTGTCTTCATCAACCCAAACAAATTATACCACCACTAAAATCATTTTATTTCAAATTGGTAGTAGCACCAATAGCAGTAGCAAGTTTCAAGTTATGTTTTGTTGTTTATTATTTCTTTAATTTTTTTGATTATGATTTTGTTGCGATTTTTCGAGTTACCACAACAGCATCCAATAATGCTATAATTTTCCATGCAATATCAGTAATTGTGTGTTATACTGTAGTTGTTTTGTAGTTTCTACCAAATCATTCTCCTTTCCAATTTATTTATTAATTTTGTATATTTTTGTTAAGAATTAATTGTTTACCTTGAATATCAAAATAATATTCTCCTTAATGAGCTAATTAAATCCATCAATTTTGCAAACAATATAACTAATTTGGCACTGTCTACAGTAGTAGTGACTATAGTTAATTCTTTCACAGTGGGTAGCACTTGCTTGAGCAAATAAACCTAATTACATTTATTAGACGGACTTGGCTGCGCCAGCCAAATTAGTTTAATTAAGTTGATGTTTACTTTGTAATCAACTTTCAAATGATCTGCAGCCAACCTGCATCTCGCCTAAGATTCTACAAGGGTGGCTCCTACACAACAATGTTTTAAAAATAAAATGAAAGTTCCATCAATACGAACAAAAATGCAATAAGTATTGTTTGTGCTTATTGAAGTATGAATGATACATCTTCAATTAAATAGCAATCAACAAAATAGAAAAAAAAGAGCTGCGACGATATAGAATTATGAGCGAGATTAGATAACTGATGAGTGTTTAACAATAAATGAAAGGAATTACACATAATTAACAAGTGTCGTAACAATATTTGTTCACAAATAAACCTGATATGTTTAGAATTAAATATGGATGGTGATGGATGCAACGAATACAAATACAAATATTACTAACAGTTCTAATTTAATTAAATGCTCCAAGTCTAAATTAACACTTATTAATTTGTTTGTAGTTGTTGAATTAATCGACGACCCCTGTTGTAAGACCACAAACTAAATTAAAAGTAAATAAAGGCATGTCTAGAACACTGCCATCATTGTTCCTACAAAATAACAACAACAAGAAAAATATGTTTTCCTTTTAAATAATACAAGTCTTGACCTTTTCCTGTGATTATGTGAAACAATTTGTACAACAATTAGCACATTAAATTAAATTATGTATAGAGTTAATTCATTTAAGTTAAGAAGGTAGTTAAGTTTGTTCATTTGGAACTATCCAAGACATCATCTTAATTACCATCTATGATGCTTTAGCGTGACATCAAGATATATTTAATCTAATGCTCACGGTGAAATTAATGTAAAAATAATTGTACCTAAAATGAGATAATTACAACTCATTACAATGTGTAACCAGACAAGAGACAACCATGTAAACAATTTCTTAATATTTTTGTTAAAACATTCATTATTCCGTTTATTTCTTCGTATTTTAGAAAATGTTGCTTTCGTCTGTCTTTGAACACAAAAGGTGCTATATTTCTTTTGGTTTTAATTGTGGTTGAGTATTTGTGGTGTGGGTGATACGAGTGAATGTACGGAAGCCAACACACAAGTATATACAGACACATGTATACAAACCTACACATAGGAACATAATTTACAATGTGGTGCGACACATAATGAATTAATTCCCATTGTCGAGTTCCCGAAGGCATTGTGACGTCACAGGAGGACGAAGGCGAAGCGGCTAGCGGAGGTAATCAAGAAGTTCATTAGTCACCAAGGAAGACCGATCACTTACACTCTGTGGAGGTTTAACTAATTAAACACTGTCGCATCTGTCGCTTTTTACAAACGAAATCTACACGAAACAAATTCGATTTTGCTAACAAAATGTTATCTTAGAGACAATAGAAAATTAACAACATTTCCATTTACATTTGTTACAATTGTTTTAGATTTCAATCATCAAAATCCGTTGGAGTTTCTACAATAAAACAATAATACTAAACGGTTGTGTGTTGCCAATCTAGTAATGCGTATATAGGGTGGCTAAGGGTTAATATCTACAAAGTATTTAAGATGCACATGATCGTCCCCCTCTTGTATTACGTTGAGAGTATTAATTAACATATGTCCATGGGTCAGCTGCGATTTAACAGGAAACCACTGTGCAGTAGCTTTGATTGATGTACCTTAAAACTAGAGAACTTTAGGGTCTTGTTTAGTTTACAGTGGACAACAAACATACATATATGTATATACTTTGATTGTGTTAGTCTTTTGTATGTAGTAGAAAGGATCAAGTGAGTTAGTTGTTCTTTCAAAACAAAAGCAAGGAGCAAGTTTTTGCAACACGATTTTGTTCGAACGGGTGACATGGGAACGCGTTACTTTCGATATTCCGAAACGGCTTTTTTTTGTTTTATTCAAATTGGTAGACAATAGAAGGGACATTCTAACGGTCAATGGACAGAAAGCCTTTTTTTTGATGAAGATTTAGCACCACTGGTCGATTGGGACGGTTTTCTGTCATTCAACAATGTTTGGAGAAGACGATCTTCTACTAGACGTGCATTTGTTTATTGAAAGATCCTTAAGATATCTTTCAAAGTTTTTTTATTTTCCATGATGTATTTTATCGTTTATTTATAACAAAATTATAAATGGATGTTTTTCGGTCATTAACCTCGTATGTATTAATTGTGTTAAATTAGCAAGCCACGTTCCAATCTAACGATATGTATCAACATATATCTGATTTGATCAATGGACCTTTGCCGGAAGTGATCTGTTTTAATAAACAAGAATTCTAATCATGAGCCAAAAATTTGTAAAACTAAAATCTCAACGGCAGTTTTGATGAATTAAAGCCAAATAATGAAATAATGAATGCGTCAACAGCACATTTCAAATGAGCAAAAGATAACAAAATTCATCTGTATAGTATATATGTGGCGTTCTGCTGAAATTTTCCAATTATTTATTTAGTTATTTATAGCAGTTCTAAAGGCCTGTAGTTATACAAATACAACAACAGACAAAAATTAGCACAACCTTACATCTTGACGATAATTACATTTCAACATAGAAAACTAATTTATTTCATTTTATTGTTTTTTTTCTGTAGAGATTGCAATGAATATACTTGAATTTCAAAAGTCGTTAAATCTAATTTAAGCTGTTAATTAGCGATATGGCGCACCACATTGCTACAACCTATATATGTATAATTAGAGAATATTTGAAGAAAAAAAATCATATTTAGATGCGATAAAATTAAAATAATCTCAGCATAGTTACAACTAAGTGTAGGGGCTGTCTAAAAATAACACAGTGTTAATATTCCGACAGTCAGATTCACAATTGTATGGATTGGAAGGTGTAGGATATAATAATAATTTCAACGTTCTTAAAATATATTTTCGTTCAATTTACATTTTTTTTTTCTTGGCCAACTATATATTGAAAATGATTATGAAGCTATTCAAGCGCCAGATTCGTTACCATTTTTGGACGTCGTCCGTTATTATAGAAATTGATACTAGTAGTGTGAACCTGACCTAAGTTAACCTATTGTGGAACCAATATAACACACACGCACACACATTGCAGTTCAAGAAACTTTTGCCGGTAAATAACAGTTTCGTGGGGTGGAGAACAAGAATGATAGTAATAAAAAAAAAAACAACAACGAATGAATAGTGGTGTGTACTCTGAAAATGTCAGCACTCACCTGAATTATGTTGGTATTATGTGAAAATTCGTCCATCGCGCATACGACACGAATCAACAGGTAACGCACAAAAACAAACAAAACAATTTTCTAACATGACACCAGAATTTCCCGAACAACACACAACACATACAAGTACAGTTTGTATGTGAAACTGTGCAAAGATTTTCTGTATAGTTGAAGCAAACGCGTACAATTCACTAGATTGTCATGAAATTCCAACTACGTATAATTCAGATTAAAGCCACATTATTTATAAAAAAGAAATAACAAGTTATTGTTTATAAATTCATACAAAATTCATTAAAATTCACAAGACAATGGAATTTTGTATATTGTAGTTTGATTATATTTTAATAAACGTGATAGGATGCTCTTGTTTTCGTTACTGATACTAAATGAAACGTTCCAAAATAATGCGAAATTACATTCAATATTTCAGTAACTGTTGCGAGTTAATCTTAGTCTAAATTTACGTCTTCCCACCCTCACTTATTTCAGTCTGGTTCGAAATTTCAGTTGGCTTTCACTTATGCTAACAGTAACAGAACAGTCCCAAGTTCGTGTGCCGTATAACAGAATCTAGAAACGGTTGATTAATAATTTTCATAGAAAAAATGATTGTTGATATTTGAAGGTTTTAAAGGAACTGATGACATGTGTTGGAAGTTTTCAAAACATTAGTCAAAATAATGTAGACAAACATTGTATATACATAATGGAGTATTCTGTTTTAATCAATACGTATTGTAGATTTTCGTGGAATTTAACACTTTTAAACTTGCCAACACTGTCGTGCAGTCTGTTATTAATGGATATGTTATTAGGTTAAACCTGAATCATTTAAAACCCGACTACAAATTTCTAACAACTAATTGAAATTGCTATTTAATAAACGAATAATTTCCTAAGTGACCGAAATTATTTGGATGCCGCCCTATACAGAATCTGTATAGATAGCCAATAAATTTGAACCTTGTCTCTGCAATAAACTATGTCTACATAAACGTAATGTTATTTTAAGCCTGTTTAATGTGTACATTTATCTGCTTTTAATCCATTCTCGTCAAATTTGTTTTTCATAACTATTTAGGTCGGTTGTTAAAATATTAATTTAGTTGTATCAAAAATTTTAGCCTCTTGAATATCACATTAATTCTAGTAAATACAGCAGAAATTATTTTGGAGAAAAAATTCCAAATAAAATCGAAAACGTACGATTTAATAATTAAAATGTTGGAGCGAAACATGTAGAGATAAGAAGAATTGAAAGTAACAAAAGTATAAGGTTGCATTTAGTTTTAGTACCTGTGCAAAGATGACAGATCCCAGAGGCTTAACTAACCAATTTTTTTGTTGAATCTTTGATTTGATCTAACCGCTCTTTCTTTATGATCTATTTTGCACCTAAATCTTTCAGTACATCTTACAAGGTCAGTTTATCAAGATTACAATCAACCTTGTAGGCATTAGTAAACATAGGGACAATAGGTAGTGAGCCTAAAGACAAATGCAAGGAAGCACATCATCTCAAGTCAATATTGTCTCGTTTATATTTCGTGGATTTGTACGTACTAGACACAGTTGCTCGATTTTAGGCTTTCTGACAGGCTAAATTGAGTTAGGAGTGTCGCTCTAGTCGAAAATTCATTGTAAGTATGAGTAACTCAAAAATCTTTCTTTAAAATAAGCGAGTTCAGGTATGTGGTTGTGTTTCAAATTTTTGGCATACGAGATGCTTGAGTTGTAACTAAAAGGCGCATAAACGTAGGAGCATAGAGCAACTAAGGACTAGTTTAAGTAGAAAAGATCAAACGTATCCCATGCTCCATTATTATTCTTTTATAAAAGTGATTTTGCAGACTATTTGCTGCTTCATTATTTTAGCCTACAATTCATACATTTGTTCCTATGATTTTCTTTATCTTTAGACAATATTGTTCTTGTGCTAAGCTGCATAAATATCAAAAATGTCGCCTTCCAGCTATTTACAGCAATTTGCTTCTAGCCTTTGAACGTCAACCTGAACGAAAAATATAGATTGCTTACAGACCTAAAAAATCATATGAGAATTCATGTTCCAATCTTATCATCATTTTTATTCAATCAACAATGCACATGCTTCTTCATCGACTTATTGATCAAATGTAGTTTTTTGTTGTCTTTCCTTGACTGGAATTAGCTTTAGTTACGTTTTTTTCGATAGCTATGTTTCAATTGTTTTAAAAACAAAATCATTTGTTAATTGTCGTGTTCATCATGCTATAATTCTCTGAAAGAAAGCTCGCGTTGAAAATTACGGTAAATCGTGTGAATCCTGTAAAAAATCCAAATCCAAAAAAATAGAATTGGGTATTATCAGCATTCCTAATATCATGAAAGTAGTTGACTAGAGAACATTTTTCTACTCCCCGCTGTCTCATTAACGGTAAATATTAAATGTCAAGTATACCAACAATTGTTCAAAAATTTATTTTTGGACAGAACTGATAAAGTAACAAGAAAATTGCTGTTGAAAACGTTGTAGTGAAACATCGATTATGATAGACTAGCATTTTATAAAGTCAATATTAAATGATTCAAATACGTCTGACTGTCAATAATTTGAAATTTGTCCAATAGGTCAACACAATATAGTTCTCAGAAAAATTTATAATGCTAGTTGAATTATGAAATGCATTCAATATATGATCAATAGTAGAAAATAATGATAATAATAACAATAATAATAATCGTTTCTATAAGTATATTTCTTTATTCTTATATGTTAGAGGACCATTAACAAAGCATCCACTGATGGACAATAAGATAAGCGAATTGGATACAATGAATCCGTCCCCGGTTCTCCTTGTTCTAGACCTCATTGTCATTAAACAATATCATAGTTGATACAATATGTGCCGTTGGAGCAGCCATTATGTCACGTAAGTCGATTGGCCATTGTCCGGTTGCCTTTGTTCTTTATTATTAAAGAAGAAGACTTCCACTCATCACCACTTATAAGTATAAAGGATGCAATGTCGCGAAGGATACTTAATTCTTCTATATACGACAGCTAATCACTCTTATATTTGTCTATTATTTTATAACTGACATAATGATAATAGAAACGGTTTTTATTAAAAGCAAAATTTAAAGTCAATTTATATAAATTTTCGATTCACGCAATCTATATTATAAAAAGTAGAATCGAGTGTTCTTTATTGTTGGTTCAGTTAATGTAATAAGAAACGGAAAATTGCATACATTATCTTATTAAAGTTATATCCAGAAAATTATAGAAAAGTATTGAAATTAAATCACTGACGACTAAATAGGAACAAAAACGTTGTTATACTTATATCACTCTAATTATTTAGTCTTTAATTGGGACCAAGCACTCCCCTAACTGTTAAACACACAATAAAACAGTTAATTCGAATTGTATGCAAATTGGTGAAGATCATGAGACACGAAATACAACACAACACACAAACTAACATCAATTCAAAATGACTGAAAACAGATTGTTGGTTAGAGTTCAGTGATAATTTTCGTATAAAATTTTCTCGGTTATTATCTATACATATATGAAAAGACATGGTTTATTATTTGTTCAGATGCATCTGGGAACCGCTACAACCATGCATGCAATTCTTAACTAATTTGATTGGATAATACCATGTATATCCCAGGAAATGTGCAATTTTTTATAAAAAATAATTGCATAATACCATGCATTCATTAATTTATTCAATATATGTTGTATTACGAGTATATTAGACTAATTGTAACTAATGGAAAATATAAACGCATCTTCATCTTCCGCATTTAAGAATACCAACTTAAGCTGCATCTAAGCCCAATAATGCAATGAGCCGTCAAACTAATCCAACGGCTTGTCGCTTGTCGTTTTCTACGATTTAACTGGACCTTTTTTCTTTAGTTGTGTGTGTATATCAACTTGTCGATCGTTTTGGTAGAAAAATCAATTAAAGAACTAATAAAGTACAAGCGATTGAATAACAGTTTAGCGTAAACGGTAGGTTTTGTTTAAACTAAAATTGGCTTCTTTTGTAATTGTTGATAAGATTTTGCAATTATTAATTTCGATCTACTAGACTGCAATTACGGGTTTTTATAATAATTGTTTCTTATTAGAATATCAACGTTTTTTTTTTCTTCTATATAATGTTGAGAAACAGAACAGGTTTCCACAGTGGGTGGCGGTCTATTAGAATCTGAAATTTATAAGACGACGTAATCACCAAAATATTATAATAATATAAGCCAAGTCTCCAACACCAGTAAACAAATATGTGGATGTTTATTAAACGAAATGAAAACGGTTGCTGGCAGTTAGTGTAGGTGGTGTAATGAACTGATCGCTTCCAGTTTAAGGATTTTTTTCAAAAGACCACACCATGCGTTTTTGTTGCTTAATTTATAACTAAAAAAATGATTTAAATAATAATAATAATAATAATAATAATTGTAACCTCTCACAATTCCAAGTTCAAATTAATCTCAAGTAATCACACAAATAATTAACAATTATTACTTCTATTTGATTAGATTCAATCAACTGGAATGTTAATTTAATTAAATGAAAACTTGTGTAACTGCGACTTATTATTAAATTTCATTTATTATTAAAATATTACGTTTTTTCCTAATTAATTTTTAATTAAAATCACGCAACGATTATATTAATTAAAATCGAAATATGTGAATTGATAATAATAATGAATGGTATAAGTAAACAAAAACACCTTCCTACGTTATATTTTTATAACAAATTGGGGCCGCGCTAATTCGCCCCAAGGCCATATAAATATATCACAAAAATTAAGATTCAGTCTAATGAGAGAGAGATGATACTGAAATTCAATGAATATTGACGTCAATCTAAACATTGTCTCATAATTTCACGACATATTAATTAGTAAAAACCTTGTAATCAACAAATGGCTTTGTCCTCATCTTTACATTCAATAATAATAATAATAATAATTTTTTGTTGTCATCTTATTATTCTCCTTTATGACAGATGATTAAAATTTCCGCTTTGTCTCTTAAATAATAAAAATCAAAAACTCACATTTACCAATTAATTGTAAGAGTGCCGTGATTATTTGTCACTTAAGATGATGAGCCAAACAACCTAGTCAGTATTGTATATTATGAATATTAATGAATACTAGCAATAAATGTTTTGTCTGTTGTATGCCCTTATCAAAACCAATTATACAATGTATTTCGTTAAGTGACACTGTATATTATTATTATTATTATTAAAATTACAGTAGTCCAATGACGGATTACATTTGAATTCTTAATTGATAAATTGGGTGACATTATAAACGTGTAACATTTCTTCCTCTTGAAAGAACAAGAAAGAGATGAAGAAGATGGAAAAAAAAACAAAATAAATAAACGATAGGCTACTGTACCATCTGCAGTATAGTGTTTGATTAAGCCTGATTTACATAGATACTAGATGGGAGAGTTGAATAATTAATTATCAATGTTTGTCATGGTGAAACGGATAAGCCCAATGCAAGATGAGAGGACATCAATAGCCCACGCTCATTCAATTTATTCGACTTTATGATTATATTAAATAATATAGGGACATAGTTGTTGGGCTACTGCTAGATTTTCCAATAATAAATTATCAGTAACTAGATAGAACAGTAAACAGACTAACTTTATAAAAATTCAATTAAATTTCACGTCTTTATAAATAGAAATATCAGTTAAAACAATCTTTACGTGAGTTTAATTGAAAATTTTGACTCGTCCATCAATGTATTTATGTTTATAATAAGCATCTATTAGCATAACGAAACAATATGTAGATGAGCAGTGGCGTAGTAACTATTCTAAAGGTATATCTACACTAGATTATCGAAACTTTAATTTTGATTATCTTCCAATCACTTATCAAATACTAGATTGTGACGCCACTGTAAAAATAATTTATTGTATGTACGTTAAGGCGTGTTTATTCGAAACCACTTAGGTTCAAAGTTGAACTTACAATATACGATATGAATGTAAGGTTTTGAATCTAGAGCAACCGAGACACAGATGATCAACCATTGATAGTCAAGCCTGCAATCTCAAGGTAACGAATAAATACAATATGGCCCATTTTATACAAATATGGGTTAATCTGTTGGTTATTATAAAAAAAAATTAACAATGATTAATTAGAAAACGTTTGGAGGAGTAGATGGCACCCCATGAAGCAGAACATTGTTTCTTATTTAATTTGTCTGGTGAAATTCCACAAGACCTCAAGATGATCGTTAAGGGCTCCAGTGTCGATAGAATTCCTAAGAAATTATAACTTTTGTTCCATCTACAGACTTTGATAGTCCACCTCTACAGATGTTTTGGATAATTGTGTCTGTAACAGAATATTTACACAAAGTTTTAGGGTTACTTTACTTGTTAATTATTAAAAAGTATGAATTTCCAGTTATAAAAAATTGGGCGACATTCTGGTCTAAGGTTGGAATACTTTTGAAGGAATCCTCATTTAACGGAAAACAATACAAACCTTGATTTATAATAATTTAAATAAACATAAAGGTGATTTGATTATCAGTTTGGGAATATAAAATTTTTGTTGTTACATTTAAACAATATTAATTTTTAAGTATTGTGTGGTGTCCAGGAAATCATTAGTCAATATACATATTTTTATTCTATTAGGTGGTAGAGAAAATTGATTACTTACCTGACATGTTGTATAATAATAACCTTGGTTGTTAATTTAATTTTACATTCACAAGAAATTTGTTTATGAGAAAGCCAATTAATACATTATAATTCACTATTCACTTCTAATTAGACGACTAGAAATTCTTGTTTGTTATCGAAATTAATATAATTATCATTAAACAATTTGCACGTTTTTTTCCCCTCTTCTCCTTCTTTCAAATAATAGTGTCATTGTTGTTTTTATAATTAAACTAATTTCATTAATGGCATTGCAAAGAGAAACAACAGTTAGTTAATTATAAAACTAATTATAAACAATTTTCAATCTCATGGGATTTATATTATTCTAGGGGCAATTAAAAGGATCAAAGGATCATTTCTATAGTGTTAAATGAAGCATTTCGAATGGTTATTAGAAAAGAAGAGAAACGGTAACTGAACATTAAAATAATGTTGTATGTAGGTAAATAACAATAAAAACTAATTTCCATGTTTGATATAGATATCTATGTTTGGCATCTTCTTCTTCTCCACCGTCTTCTCATTTAATACATACCTAGTTTAAAATGTATTATAAACAGTACACGGATTTGTAAAGTTTTATATTATTATTATAAACATTACATTAATAAATGTATACATAATCCCGTGAGAAACTGAAACGTGACTGAAACAATAACACGTATTTTAATAAGTATTTGTCATCTTTGTTCGACATAATGGACATTCATTTGATCATCTCTTTTATTAATGTTGAATATATCTTTATGATTAGCCTACCATAACTCACCATAATTGTTCAACCACAACTCTTTGGTTCGACAAATTGAACATTGGAATCTAATTTTTAATAATAAGTAAATATTGAAGAAAAATTAACGTACTTTTTACAATTCGTTTTTTCCACAAGATTTAATGGAAAATTATTATTATTATTGTTGTTATTATTATCCATTAATGGTTGGAATGATTGTTTGAATATAAACAAAAACTTATATAAATTGGAATTGTTGTATAGATATAAATCAATAATAACAATAATAAATAGAATTGTGTGATTTGTTTGTATTTAGTGGTTATATCAACATATCTATAGATAATATTAGAAGTGGATACTTAAGAAATTGACAGGAAATGTATTTTTAATAACGTGAAAATAAAAAAAAAATATTAAAATTCATTTAATGTTCGAATATAGAAAAACACATGTAACATACGCAATTATATTTTAATTTATAATTCACAACACAATCACTCAAATTGGTAGGACAATATTGTTATTATGAAGGATTCAACATGTCCTACACGTGGTCCACTTTATATGCTATATGAATATTAAATTCATTTTTATTTTTCCATAGTCCATCCAAGTTTACGAATAATAATGTAAGTATTATTTTTATTATTGTCCATCAGATCTATGATTTATCCAGACATTTTCTAAACGAACAAAATTCTTTCTCATTAAGCGTTAATTATACTAATTAGTTTAATTAGTGGAATAGTGTCATATATCAATTAACATCTACATATATGTTTCGTCATTATGTCAAGTTTTCTTGGTAATTTTATGCAAACAAATTTCGAATATATGGAACACTTTGGGAAAATCCATAAAATATTTGTATTCCATTATAACATTAATTATCGAAGAAATTAAAACTAGCACTATGTGTGTGTGTGTATAGAAGAAATTAACTTTTATAGTTCCACCCAGTTATTTTCCAATATTGACCTAGAAATTGATTTTTTCTTCTTGTCTTCTCATTACCATCTTTTTGATAAAAGAATGTATATTTTTGTGTATACAATTTTTGGGTTGTGTTATTTATTTCCCGTCCACAATTTATAGTTAATAGATGTCATTACAACAATTATCTCTCTCCGGGTAATTATTCCTGTATTGTAGTAGAGTACAGGAAATGATTTTTTTTGTTTAATGAACTCGCCCACATATTTAATCAAAGTTAAATATCTAACAATAGCCTATTAGATATCAGTTACTATTTCAAGCTTTCACATTGTTGATGATGCTCTCAATAACGCTTTTATTTCATCGTACAGATTCAATACACACCCATTTTTCTTTTTTTTATTTATTTTTCTATTATTATTATTTTTTAATTCGCTTTTAAACAATTCAATTTGATTATTTAAAACTGATGTTTAGGTAATAAATTATAACTATACCAATAGTATAGTAGCTGTATAACTGAAACGGAAATTTAATTTACACTCAACACGTTCCGTTTTACATATGAACGTTGATATGCAATAATTGGCAATTTATATTCGTACCCATATCTATATCTTTTGAAACAAAGTTCGAGTCCCGACTGTGTCGAACTAAGCGATTCCCTTAAGTGTGCTTAAACTATAACTTTATGCATGCCATTAATGTAACGAGCCATAAAAACGGATGATTAGTGGGCCAACATCTGCATACACTTTGTCAATAATAGAACTTATCGGTGGCGAAATTCTCCTCTACTTGCCAACTATACCTGGGCTAATTTTTAAGTTGCAGTCAATACCATTTTCTAGAAGTAAAAACTTGGAATTTTATATGCGTTAAGTTGGTAGGCTCCACTCAATACGGATATTTTTTACACTAATGCCTCTTTTACTGCTGTTACTAACTCTGCGTTGGCGCTATGTCTGAGTTAAAATAACAGAAGATACGTATCTTCAATCCTGGAATAGCGACAGTGATGAAGGCGGACGTTGGTTTATTTTGGATTGCTCAAGTAAGTCTTAAGATAGAAGCGAACTATGTACAACTGTCGAGAAGAACCAAGCTGAGTGTCTAAAAGTAAACTATATACAGTAAGTAATTGATCTTCTGTTAACAGGGAGAAAGTATTTACTTGATAAGGACCTACACTTTACTTAAATGCAGAAATTTGTCAGACATCTCTAACCTTATGTTGTCGATATTCCAAGGTTAAAGTAACGGGGGATACGTATCTTCAATCCAGGAATAGCGTTAACGCAGGGTAAATGACAGCGGTGAAGATGGGTCCGTTTTGATCTCATCAACTCTACTTTAAGATAGGGGCAGAACTATGTCTTGTCAAGAAAAATAGTTCGTTGATAACCAGATACCACAGACTTGCTAAGTGTATAACAATAAGAATAAACTGTAACACAGAGGAAGTAGCTGTTTGCGTGCATGTGTGTCAGAGATAAAAAAGTTGGTGAAGACCTAGACCTTCCTTAAACGCAACTTTTGTCTATAGGTGTAATAACAAAACTGTGTTTTTCACCCAGGAGTTGCTTTCAACAGTTTAGAATTGCAGCTAGTTTAAATATTTGAAAAATTGTCATTTTGTTAACTCTATTATGAACATTGTCAACATTCTATAAATAAGTCTAGTCGATTTACAAAATATGTAATTTTGGCCGCCTACATTCAGTTTTTAATTAAAATTTTAATTTCAATCCACCTTGAATAGTTGTGGTTTCTGCGGTGGGACTTGGATAAATGCAAAACAGAATAGGTAGGAGGATGTAATGTATGTAAAGACAAAAACGTGATTATAAAAGTAAACCTCACGTAACAAACGGTTACGACAATTCTCATGATAAGTATCAAGTCACAGAGAGTGACGATTCGGACAACGACCTTATCAAACTTACTTAGATACGCTACAAAATTATTTAAAAAATGTTGATTGCTGGAAAAACTCTTTGTTAACATATTGTTAGCATATTGTTACATTAGTTAACTATTGTTTTACATACAACAAGAATTTTGAGTAGAAACGCATTTTTACTTTTGACAATATTTGGTGGTTGTTGATTATTGTAAAATTTCAATTTAAATCAATGAGTACGTCAAAAGATTCAATATTCATTCACAACATAAATAATAAATAACAATGTTTAAATAAGTTGAGTGTAGGTATACGGCATCTTTCTTCATAGATAGACTAGGAATGAAGTTCAATATTATAGCATCGTACTTTAACAACGCTTGTTTTTTCGTGTTGAGATCGGGCGATCATTAGTCAATATGTCCATTTGGTTGGCTACAATTATGATTTAGTTATGCAAACAAGCGGGGGTCAACAGAGTAAACGAAGAATCAGTCATTGAGAGAAAGAAAGAGAGAGAGATAGAGTCCGATCGATAATGATTGATAGACAAGTATCGTTAAAAGTTCAACATCGCACCATCAGATCTTGATTTACATCTAATCGTACCATTAAAACTTCTATTTGAACAATAACGATTTCCATCATTACAAACTTTAATTAAAAATAGTAAGACAAGTGTGGAAACATTAACAGATATATAGACGAAGAACGGTATCGTCGTGTTATTCGTTAAATATTAAAACATTAATTATTAAGTTTTAAATGAAAAGGCAATTTAAATTGGCGAATAGCGTCACTCCCTGGCCGGTATATATGTAAATTGTACAACATTGAAAATGTACAGTCCATTTAACAATTACAACTCAATTATGTAAAATACGACTATCAGTTTGTTCGGAAATTAACACGGACAAGTTAAAACAACGGGTCGTACAGGGGCCGGATGTGCCACCGCGGGTGCACCATTTCAACCAATTCTCACTCTATGCTATTTCAACTAATTTGAATTTGTGATATATTTGCTAATTATGGGACATGGCTTGCGGAAATTAAATTGCCAAACACAGTACAATGATTACTGATTTATTACATTCCTATCTATTGTAAATATATACAGATTGTATGTACCTATTTTCGCATAATATATTCGTTTTATTTTATCAAAATTTAAATTGAATATTCGTAATACAAATAATTATAAACACATTGGTAAATGAATCGATGTTACACCTGTATATGAGAATCTTTCAATATATGCGGTGTGGAATGAATGGTGTGTCTTGAGACCCGTGCTGGATACCAAGATAACAGAGCAAATCGAGAATTGAAGCGCACCTCAGATGACTGACAGGTTTGTCTGTATCGGGACAGGGGGGCAAGCCTAACCAGCCTGGACACCTGGGGCCGCCTCGATAACATCTATCGGTTATAATTAATTGTGTTTTTATATTTTGTTTAATCATTCTATTAGAAACGATCTTAGCTTGATACAAGAGACGATGAATGTAAAAAAGGACAAGCATGAAAAAGAAGAGAAAAAAAACAACACAACAACACAACTACAATGGTATAGTGTACATTTTTTGAATACCGATCCAAAGTGTTTCTGATTGGTCTTTTAAAAGGATCTTGAACGGTGTTTAGAATGATGCAGATCATTAACGAACCCAACGATCGATGTTTGTTATAACTCCACGATATGTCAGGCGAAAAGGTGATTTATATCGCAACCGATTCATACACGATCTGTACCATTCTCATTGCTTCCTTATGAATATTTGATTCTACTTTATATATTTTTTTTGTTATTCAATCAAATAAAGTCGTGAATGAAAGCTTTTTCTATTGTGAAGTTTCGTTAATTTTTCTAAGAAAACTGTATGAGGCCAGCTAAATTTAATTAAAATTTCATACAAAAAAGAACTGTTCGCATTCTTTAATGAGTCGATATTTTGTATGTCGTGCGACCTGTGGTGTCGATCCTAAACAAAACGATTGAATAAAAATTCCCAATGTAAATGATTTTTCCAATACAATAAATCTTTTGTCATTGAAGCTAAAGACATAGCCAGACCGGGGAACAATAATTAATTGTTAAGAGTTAATGATGAATGATGACTGTCGATTTATAAAACATTAAGAGAATCTTTCTTGAGGTCACGAATTTGTTAATTACCATTGATTATAATCTGTATGCATTAGCAAGTCTACATTGTTTTAAACATTGGGCAGAAGACTATGGAGAAACAGTTGGGTTTATTTATTTTTTTAAATATTCCAACTATTAAGAAAAAGGCCAAGAAGATGAAGAAAAAGAAGAGTAAGGTAATGAACCATTATAAAAATGTGACTCCGGACTAAACCGTGCTAGAGTAATTTGTGGTAAGGCTTTAAGTATTAAGAGTCTTATTAAAGCATGATTATAAAACATTGTAATAAAATTTCACACATTAAAATAAAATTCGAATAAATTACAAATAAACTAGTCGTCATTAAAAGGATGTTTACGGCACTTTGCGTCAGCTCGACTCATATTTTTTATAATAAATTACTGAAAATGAAAATAATATTCATAAAAACTATAATATGACTACTGAACTGATGGCATTTCCTAAACGATTCAATAACAAGATGCCACTAGAGCAGTTTACGAAATTATATTTGTTGTATTTATCCATTATTCCACACTGATTAAGATAAATTTATTCGTTCATTTTGTGAGTAGAAACAAAGATTACAATTGGGGATGGTGTGATGATCATGATCAGAAAGACACCATTTACAAGAACAAATTTCAAGTTTATACTTCGGCACGTTCAAAGAATAGCTAAGGGTGTGTGGTAGAAAAAGCGGCCCATTAAGACTCTAATTGCAGCTTTGTCACAGTCGCGGATATCGGAAATGAGATAATCAAACTGTAGTACGCGACTTGGCTGAAGACGAGTGTGAATCCCTCCCTTGTCGATTTTTCAAGATACAAAGACACTCTTACTGACTGTGAATTAATTGAAACGTAATAGCTATATCGGTTTTTATTTTATAAAATTAAATTTTCAACAAATTTGAAATTTAATTCGGGGAAATTTAATTTAATTGAATTGCTAAATTGTCTTCATCAACATGGCAACTATATCTATCAGTTGCGTGTTGGCAGGAATTAATAGATGGCCATCAATTAGAGCACTATCTTACTGACCACCTACCGTTCACCATCTCAAAATCAATACGAAATTAATAAACTGACGGTAGATTTAATAGTCACCTGTGACACTTTCTTTAAAAAATCAAACGATCCAAAGATACTTATTACAAATCTCTTTAAGAAAGATGATAAATGATCGAGGACCAGCCGTGATCTATTGATTAGCTCGTTAAGGTACGTCCCAATCGACCAGATCGATCTTCTATTGATATCATACAATATTTTATATTTCTATCTCTCTTAAATAAATTGTACAACTGGACGAGATATATGTATATATAATGAATTCAATGTATTTATGTATTTTGTATAAGATACCCCGTCGGGCCATTGTTAATAATGTAAGATTGTGGACTACAATGGCACAAGTGAATAGTGTCCACTAAATGTGGGAGGTATTTTATAGGCGTGGCCCACTAACGATGTCATTTTTATTTGTTAGATATACCAAATTAGTTTAAAGAAAACCATTTTATCTACAATATTTGACGCAATATAAGCCACATTTGCATAAACTTTAATTAATATTCATTGTAGTCCACAAGCACAACTATAATCTAAAACCAAAGCGATATATTTGAATTTTATTTCATTCTTTTATTGGAATAAAATATTTAAATGTTGTTAATACTGCTGTTTTTTGACATTTCATCAAAATTTCAGAATATGCTCATTTAAGACTGTATTTACCACGATATGTTTGTTCCTAATGCCAAAATAAGCCTTTGTAAGATCACGTAGAAAAACGTTACATTTATGCACTATAGTTGTTTCAGTGCTCTCATACATCGTGACGTGGGGGAAGGGGTACCAAGTAGGATGGATAACATACTTGCGGGCGCAGTGATGAAATGAGAGGACAATATATGCAGGCTCCACCTCACAAACGTTTATGTCGAATAAAAACAGTATAGTAACAATGTGCGATAAAGTTTTTTCATAGATGATCATAGAATTAGTAGCATATACAACCAAAAGTTCATTTATGTCTTTATATAATATCTAAATTTTGCAGGAGATCTGAAGAACTGTCGTAACTATTTCTATTTGAATAAACATTGAACTTGACTGAATTAGAGGCTCTCTGCGTCAAAAATCATGATGGAGCAAAGACCTCCTTTGTACTGCTTCGCTGTAAGCATATCCGTTTAAACTTTGAAATAGTAGCGCAACTATTTCCAAATTTGTTGAAAAATTAGGCAAAGATGTAGATAATTAGGGAATGACAAGTTTTACCTTAAGAGCAAGTACACATTGGGCGTTCGGCGTTGCGTTGAGCGCACCTTGGTACTATACAGCACAACAGAGTCTATAAATGGATGTCGAAGAAGTATAGCTTGTGTGTGGCTCCTCTACTATCGATATAAAAGACGACGTCAAAGACAAAGAGAATCTTGGGTTAACCCCATATTGCGGAATAGACTAACACATGGAATGTTCATAACATTATACCCAAAATTGAGACAACATGTTGTTTTTGTTTTTATAACCGGGGCTTTCCATGTGCCAAATAGCCGGTCTTTTTTCAATTTCATCAATAAATAATTCTGTATCGAAGTGCTCGTCCTCCATTTTCACGTCCACTCTATATGAAAACGCGCATTAAACTCTACCTACAACAAATTGGTGGCGCATGTAGCTCAAAGCGTTCGGCAGGCGCCCGCCCAACGCGCGTTTTAACGAAAATCTCGGAACGCGCTTAGCATAAAACGCGTGTTTACATATGTACCCCTATTCGGAACTGCCAGACTCTTGAAACGCGCGTTTCGAAACGCCTAATGTGTACTTGACTTAGTTATCAGTTATCAGAAGAAACGCATGTTTATTGTACCTTATCCCTGCTCTGAATGTTCAGTCTATTGTTAGCATAAACAAACTACTAGTTGATTGTGGTCAAGTTGACCGAAGAAAAATAGATACAGTATACTCGTGTATTTGTAGAAAAACAATAAAAACTATGAACGTAACCAATTTGTAGATGTTATTATAAACCATAAATGGCAACGTTTAAATGTAAAGTGAACATTGAGAACTTTGTGAACAGGCTCTAGTAAACTTTGAATATTGTAATAGTTAAAAAGATATTATCGACACCTGGAGCTGGGCTTAATTAATTTAAAATATAATGTCAAATAAAGGTGCTACTTTGCGCCTACATAAATATTTATGTAGATTTTTTTTGAAAATTTACATAAAATTTTAATAAATGATTCAAAAGAAATTTATTCGATTGAAAAATAAAAGTTGTTTTTTTTCTTCTTCTTCTTTTATTCAGTTGTAGTATATTCAACAAAAAAATAAAATATTAATATGGCACACGAAAATATAATTATTTTCTCTAATCATTAAATCAAATCTATTCATTATTATTTAATCGAGTGTAAGTGTCAAAAAATCGACTAGCTTTCGTTATAAGGGTGAGCATTCTTGTCACAATTATTAATGCAAATTGTTACAGGGTACGATAATTGTTCTAATAAACAATGGCAGTCACGCGATGATAAAGAAATAATAAATTATCTTAGTAGGGGGTGTCCTCATATCTCACGATTCTGAATAACTTAACAGGGTCATTTACAAGTTAGATTAGGTAGTGTTTAAAATTTACCAAGTAGGTACAGCTTTAATCGTACTGTCTTAATTGATAATAATTTGTGAATGTTGTGTGAGTAGCGTGATAGAATCCTAACGATGCAGCGTAGCACCCTTATTGTATTCGAAATAATATTCTAATCAACAATACCATAAATATTAAGAAATGTAGGTTAAATCACTTCCTTTATTGGTAATATAACTGTTGACATTTAGTTAGTATCATTTCAGTCTCGTATAAATATAGGTCTATTAATATTTGGACAGGTGCGACATATACATGGTACTTAATATGATAATGAAGATCATATTTGTTATTATTGATGATAGCATCTGTGGAACATGTACTATAATCCCACTCATTGGCGCTGTAAACTGTTCGATTTAACGTATTACCTGTTTCAATGTAAGTTATAATGAGTCCCACCGTCTTGTCCGGGAATTTACACCTTACAATAGGCCAAGTAGATTTCCAGACTAGACGCCCACTTGGACAATGAAATAATCCGCCACTCCTTACCTTAGTACAGATAGAGTTGTTATTAGTGACGAGAGCTAGAGTACTACCACATTATAATAAAATAAATGGGGTAGTTCTAGCATGTAGAAAGCATCTATCTATCTATCTATACACGTATATAAGCGATATTTGATATCGACTCTGTTATATTCGATAGTAATGTTGACAACATAAATATCAACATTATAAAATGAACATCAACCTACTGTGACAGACATAGAGTGATGGAACTATATGGAAAATGAAGCACCTGTAGGTTCTATCCACCTAAACAAAGTCCCCTCCAGCGATAGAGCACGAATTTGCTATTTTCAGATATTGTAGAGCTTTAGTTGCTGAATAAAAAATGTATCTTTCGCTTTTACTATCTATCATTATATATGTATTTTTTATTTTTGGGTTTGCTTTTGGTCGTTTTTATTAATGGTTTTGTCGCGCGGTAGGCGAATCCTCTTCGTTGTGCCTATAGTGTTCAGCGGCGGAGCTATTGTGTCCGCTCCGCTTTGGAATTCTTTGAGGTGTGACAGAAATATCGTCCCCACCCTGATACCGATGCATTCCACCACATAATCAGTTATGCATATTAAGTTTGTTAAGCTCATTATTATACCTGTAGAGTCTCGTTATTTATACATACATGACAGTCTCATATGTTCCAAAGAACGACTAGAAGAGAAAATTCGCATATATGACGATCATTTACAGGAAACTTCAACTATAATTAGTCTGATGGGCACAACTAATAAGCATTACAAATAAAATAATTGTCTTTAACAAATATAATAAATAATCAAGAGGTTCACCGTTTTTTTTGTTGTATTCTGTCCTCTTTACAATTCAACTCACAAAAGCTTTCAACATGTCGGTCCATAATTAATTAACGCTTTCATTTTCAGTAAGGGAGAAACTTTCAATAACTTTACAGATGTCTCATTTTATATTCAAATTAAAGCAAACGACCACAAAGTAAGTGTTTATTGTGAAAACTCTTGATATTTGAGAGTCAACCGTTAATTAGAGGTTATCAAAAGAAAGAATAGTTTGCAATCTTGCTTTTATTTACAAATATTTGAAGTGTGATATTCGGAAGACTCTTATCATCTCTCCTCTACAATTAGTTTGGATAAAGTTTGTACTTGTGTTTGCCAGACTGTAACTGATGAAAGCAAACTGAGGGAAAAAGACAAATTAAACTAAAAGAGAAATGCGAAAGTTCACTTATTAAGAATGTTACAAGTATGAGATATTAGTAATGATAGAAGAAAGTGGAAATATACAATTGTATCTGGTTAGACAATGATAACAGAGATATATTAAGAAAATAGGATCGTTAAGAAAATTGGTAAAGTAGTTAAGAGTTGAAGATATTAGATTTGGCTATATCGTATCCGGATCAGAATCTTTCTAGAGCGGTCAAATATACAACCAGAAAAAAAATATATATATTGATCTATATGAGACATGTTAAATAATGAAATGTGAAAATTCCAATAGCGTACATGTGTTCTTATCAATTCTTACAAAAGAAAAGATAAGATATAGAGAATTTTGAATTAAATATCCCATAATACTTTTCAATATAATATTCGGGCCGATGCGTTGCGGTGACCGTTTGAAAATTGCAATTTCGTTTCAAGATCAAAGTTGCTTCCAGGCCACTGGGTCTTTTGTCCAGGAGGCGCCCGGACTTGAGTTAAAAGTTGACGCGGCCTTCTCCACCACATTACATTCCATCACACCAAAGTTTCGTCGAATTATATACCTCAATGCGAAACGATTTCAATTTAACATTTCATCTTGTTTGATAATTTCAATTGAATGTAACCAAATTTTGAAAAATCGATTGAAGTAAACGCTTTCAATATATATCTACCGATAACAATTTACCTGTTATACTCTGTTTGTTCTAAATACCAGCATATACATACGAAACACAATGGGTGTCTGCGAAGATCGCGGGCTAAAGTACTAAATTAATATCAAACCCACAAGTCGACCGATACCATCTCAAGCTAATGTCCTCACACAATGAGGATCAAACACAAAATAAAAAATTGTCGGATTTGAATTCAAGCAAGACTATTTACTACACCTACGGGCCCGAGAGAGAGTGAAAACATTCGAGACTTGTGGACTATAGAGTAAAGGACTCTGATGGAGAACGCACCTGTGTGTTTTTATATGGTCCGACCGTCATACAAGCCGAACCTCGTGGGTGTCTATTGTTTTATAGGTATACACATTCACTCTGATTTTTTTCTTATTGGTTTTTCGTTTGTTTCTTTGTTGAAATAAAATCAATTGCCCTGTGGAATTTCGGTGATTGGAATTTACACCCGCGCATTTCCTAATATATTGTTAAAAAACTGGTCTCTTCTTGGTGGTGTGCACATCCATATCTTAATCGTTATTCTGATCACAAAGGGGGTATGATCAAGCGAATTTTCAGATGCTTTTAGCGAAACAAAAGACACCTCGAGATTATCATCGATATAAAAAAAAATAATCCATCTACCTATATATTTTGTGAGTTAATCAAATTACCAGTATTTGTATGTGTTGATAATAAAATTTACATAAATGATGTAATTAGATGTGTTGACATTTCGCGTCTAGATTCAAATCGGACTTTGGTAAGGTAGATTTCAAGGAAGTACGTTGAAATTTATGACAGTGTCTGTCATGAATTGCTGTAATCAATTCAACCCAATGTACACATCACAATTAGAAGCTTTTAGTTTTATTATTATTACTTTAACACATTGTAAGAAGATATTTCTTCAAACTAACGAACTAATAATCTGTTGTATAATCTATCCGAACTGTTAAATTATACATTTGTGCTCATTATGTTCACAGTCAATCTTAAATCTGTAGTATCTATTCAGAGAATAAGGAATCCTTCACAAATACTTTAAATATAGAAATCCGGCTCCAATTACTTCTGAATTCCAAATCCTGACACTCAAAAATCACCTTAGATCATTTGTCAATATGCACTAGACTAGACTACAAGACATAATAACAATTTTGTGATATGTTTAAACAACATTTGGACAATGTTAACTGATATTAGCTATTGTTCTAAACTAGACGATAAATAAATTGGCCTACTCGAAATTTTTTTGCTTTCATATGAAATCTACACTATAAATTTCATCAAGTGCCTTACTGGTATGGTAGCTTAACTTCTGTCCAACCAGAAGAGTTGTATACGTTACAGGACTGTTGTATTCTAAAGAGAAATTAACTGTGCAATTATTTTGTGAAAATTTATTTTATTTGAAGCCGCCCGATCTTGATAAAGAAACACAACTGTATTGATCTGAATTGCGGCGTGATATTTTATTATGTACATTGTTGTGTTAAGTTACATTATTTATTGTTATAGTGTACAGACTAATACTTATATTTATATGCTATTGTAGGCTATATTGTATAAATGAGATTAATTCATTAATATTAAACTGAAATTCGATGAGTTTTCAACTACATGTGTTAAAAATAGAAACCTTCCAAGCCCAATGGTGTTGTTTTCAGGACAGTTAAGCTCTTTGAATTCTTCAACTGTAAATGTTATTGTTTAGTATTTTCTTGAATATTTCGCAAATCATATAACTACAGTATATTAATGCAAAGTGTTTACTTTATTGATAATAACAGGGCTTTATTTCAATGAATGTCAACTTCAGAGAATCCTTCCGCAATTCCTACACGTTTGTTGAGCTCCCCTAACGATCCCATCACAAATCCAAATGGTGTGTTCACGACAAAAACAAGTGGGCATTCGTTTTATTTCCTATACTTACATAAGTCAAACTACTAGCCACAACAATCTTCCACTCCACCCTTTGTTGTTGTTGTTGTTGTTCGAAATTTACGCACTATTGAAACAATTTAACTCTCTCAGATCAAGGTATACTTCAAATATATGATCATTGATAATTAAAAATCTGTCATACAAAGACAGAAATGATGAATCGTAATCTTTTGATTATAATGAACTCAACTTGCAAGATCGATCTTGATAGGCTTGTTCTTTATTTATTGTTATTATTATTATTATTATTATTATTATAATTCCTTTTTTTGGCCGTGTATGGGCGACGATGACTCGACACCAATTGCGATTACTGGAGTCGATGGTATCGGCGACCCCCCAACTGGCGGCCGCGTCTGTCACTTACCTGGGCACCTCTTGTCAAATTATACAACTACAATTACTCTTCTTCATCTACAGGGTCTTTCTTGACTACAATCAACAAAACAGTCAATGCTATAATAACAATGACTAAAGTCAATGGATTAGAATAGGAATCATAAATGATTTGAAGAATAGTATACCTACATAAAATATGTATACCTATCGAAATTTAAATTTTAAATAAACTGATAATTAAATAGGAATTGGGATGACTGGTATTATCGTTAGTTTTAAAATTTTATTTTTGATTAAATATTCTATTTGTTAAATAATTTCATGGATGATAGCGGAGGTAGTGGTGGTGCAATAAAAGTACGTCGTAAAAGGCCGCAGTTAATTTGTATTGTAATTGGATGGGTTACTGCCACACGCCGTCATTCTGCTCTTCAGCACAACAGAGAAGTTGATGCCTCTTGCAGGTTTTAGGCCATGTCCGAGGCGGCTTCGGCCACACCTCGTCTACTTAACCTATCACCTCTTCTGGCAAAGTCAATTTATAAATATTAATATTTAAACACTCCACTGTAACGTATCTTTGAGTATACCAAGTATTATTCTCGATCCATAACCAGTTCTTTTCAAGAGTCTCTTCCATAATTAATGTAAGTATAATTAATAAACGTAGGTAATTCTTTTTTAAGAAAGCATACATGCCAGCTTATTTTTCTTACTAAAATGGTTTATAATATATGAACCAACTGCGAATTTATTTATGTTTGTCTCCTGTCATAATGCTATTAATTGATGGGATTGTTTTGGTGACTTTGCAATTTGTTTTTTACGGAAAACTTTTTCTTTTCAAATATAAACAGGAAGGGTTTCGATTTTGATTTTGACCACCAGTGGTGATATAGTGGATGGTGGTGGTGCGCGAGTTTACCAACTGTGGCATTTGAATAGAAATCATTAAGAACACACACCCTTGTTTATCAGTGACTGGCTGTCTAAGGTTAGTTTTATAATTAATTGAACGCTGAGTCAGCGAGGACCTCACTAAAACACCAGCAACTACGCCAAGCCTTGATTGGCACCAAAGAACGGATACAATATTCTTTACCTGTTTAATTCCATCGTCTGGTTGGATGACTTATGAGAATTCAAGAAGAGTCACTGTTTAATTAATAACCTGAATATTTTTGAATATTTTAACACTACAACAGACATCATTAATAAAAAATATATCTGAAGAGAAAAAAAACGTATGAGAGTGAAATAACAAATGAACAACAGGCGCGATGTGGTGCGTATATAGTCTGTAAAGATATTTCTTATTTATCTAAGGAAATGTAGTGTCATATAATCAACATAAATTCCAGTATTGATTTTAACAACTATTACCCGCATAATTGAATAGTCATCATTTATGGTAATAATTTAATAATTTCAAATTGAACGTTAAAAGTAACAATTTAAATGGTATCACAAGATCTTGTAAGTTACCGAAATAAATGTCGAGCTATAAATTAACTAGATCACGATAAGAAATCGTACAACATTAAAATTAGTCGAATTTTAATTTGATGACAATCTAGAAACGCCGTACATAATTGAAAGTAATTTTACTGAAAAAGTTGTCGAGACTAACGGAAACCACCCATGAATAAAATTAAAGCAATTAATTTCGAAAAAAAAAAAGGTATTTCAAGTTTATGATTGTAATTTGCATAAAAATAAGGATAGTTCTTTTGTACATTCCTACGTGCTATATAGACAATATCGTTAATTTTAACAATTGTTGTAGATTTTCAACAATAAACTTGACAACGAAAGCCTTTTAGAATATTGATTTACAGATTTATTTAAATTGTAATATTTCATTACAAACCACTTATTTAATGTGAAAATGAGCGATCTAGATTATTGGTTATCTTAATATAATAGCAATTAGCTATAAATATTCTTTGGTCTGTCAGTTTTTCTTATATTGTATACGATCCTGTTGTGTGTTGTTCAGGATTAATTACAAGTTGTTAATATCTTTTTTAGTCTTGGCCGTCGAGACTGGCGTGGTGAGCAAGCATGTCAACGGTTAGTTATTTCGACTGCTCACACCATCACACTTGGAGTGAGATTCGATCCGGTCTTCAACACAACCATGCTCCAGATAGCTCTACATATTATAGGCACGTGTATATTATACGATTTCTACACATACATTTATTGTGAATATGCTGAGAATCTTTGTTATTCCTTTTGAAATTGGCTTGTTTAACGAAAATTATTAGTTTTGATGTTTTTCTTTAAATTGTGATACAAAAAAGATATGCGGCCGTTTGGCCATTTTAATGTACGATAGAATAATCAAACGTCTATTTGTTAGTATTAACATCAATTTAGTCGTAGACGACAGAGTTATATACTGTTGTATAATTGATATTAATTCAGACAGTCATTACAATCAACCGAATTATGCACAGTGATTGTCAGCTGGCTGTCTCTTCACTGTGATTAGGGTGAATCATGTACGATTAAGCTTAATTGCTGATTACGACTGAAATTACGTTAATTATATTCAAAGTCTTGTCTGGTATTTTGCAAATTACACTACTAATTCAACACACAATAACATTAAATTCAATACGTTTTGTAACATTGTATTTTTCAATTAACAATAATAAATTAAAAATAAATACTGTATAGATTAAAGTCTACATGCATATAGCAAGACTAGCATACAATTTAAACTTCATGTTATTTCCGCTAATAGTAGTAAATTATTGTATTCGTCTTGTAGATACATCTAAATGGTAATAAACAATCTTTTCTATAGCATCCTCAATGTAGTCTTGGTATTCGTAATAATTTCCATCGTTCTCAACATAATTTTATGATCCGTCAAGATTGGTTTATCCTGGAGCGTATTACAATTTGCTAATCCCGGACACCTTTCTAAATAATAAAGCTATGGCTATGATTGGGAAAACAGCTAAATGATTTACACCTCACAAGAGGCTATAGGTATATATATATATATATGCCTTTTGGGCTTGCACGCCGACCCTAAACTCGTTGACAGACAGCTTGTTAACAATTGCAAAACTGTTTTATAAGTAAGGATAAAATAAAGAAAAATTTGTATTAAAAATTGCCTCAAGCCTATATACTGTCTATAGATAGGTACAACAATGTTGAAACGATCATACAACCACAATTGCCACCATCGTTGCTGTTAGCAATGGCCACCTGGTACGTATCTATATAGCTGCACCCATAACTATATGGTGTTTAATTACAAGGAACTCAACAGTGAATCTTGTTGTCTGTTTACAATGTGTGTATTATTCTATCAGTACAAGAAGAAAGAGGCCTTAATTGTTTTCTCGATGAAATTTGCATTGCTAAAGGTCTGAGTGATAGGTGTCAAACGTGTTTTCATGACTATGCCCTCAACCAACTAGAAGAATTTTATGATTGTAATCCGGATGTGTTCGACACGACATCATTAATGAGATTACAAATTTCAAACAAAGTCATTCTTTTAAAAAGATCAGAACTAGTTGTATTCGTTTCTTCGACAACTATAACCTAGAGTCTAGAAAAAAAAAATAGATACCTAAGCGGGGAAGAAATATTATGCTACTACCCTAAAATAAAATTAATACTCAAACGATTTTTTTCGCCAAACTCCTGTGGAGCACACAAACCAAGATTAAAAACAAAAAAAAAAGTATATGATAAAAAGTGTTTAATATTTCACCCTAATCAGAACACATCTGTCGGACTATTATAAGATTTCTTTATTCTTTTAGTCCGTTAATTGTAAACTGTTTATTCATAAGCACGTATATCGATCAAGTGACCCCCTAAAGTCCCAATTAGAGCAAAAAAATGTGCACTTCTTTCTATTCCTTCAGAAATAGCATTGCATTTGTTCATGTATATATACTCATGAAAAAGATGGAAATCTATTTGTTTAATTATAGATAAAGTTTTTGGAATGGAATAGAATCGAGGGTGCAACTAGTTTATCACAGTAGAGGGTATTTAATACAACTGGTTTTAAGCACTAATTGTGAATTCATATGTAAATGTGTTCATCGGTTCAGTTAAGTATTAATCTGGACTCATTATTTCACAGCTTTTAACCCCATCAGGGTGGCATACAACTACCGCATCTGCTATACCAAAAACAATGTTACGGATTAAAATCCATGAGGGTGTTTCATTATTATTACTATTATTTCTTCTTTGTATAGTTAGATCCTAATCGTAATCATAATTATTCGTTACAAGGGTTGATGGGAGAAAATCTAGAAATTTGTTATTATAAAGACTGGTTTTTTGCTTATCGTTAATATAGGATGTGTGCATGTTTCATCAAATAAAACTAGATGACTTTATTTTTAAGAAAAGTCCTTATTATATTATAAAAACACGGTAAAGTAACGTAAAATTTCCAAGAAGGTTCACTGTTATCTAATGTCATATCTGAATATCTCCACCCTTTATCTAATGTAGTTCTTTTCAACTTTTCACAGCACCATCTGAATATGAATTGGGGCTTAATTAAAAGAGACTATTACTATAGTTGTATGTTGGAAGTATTCTGAATAATTTTTCATGTCAATTTTCATCTCCACCAAACACTAGAATAGATTACAAATTAATAATCGTTTGCAACGTCACTCGAAATTGTCTTTTGGAACGTCATAGTGGTAGGATAAATCATAGATTGTGGTAGGTTGGAATGTTTCAAGCGTATCTGTACGTGACAGTTTTGGACTTTTGCAAATCTTCAACGACGTTAGGAAGGAGCTTTTCATCCAAGAAGTTGATTGACAATTTTTGTTGCGTAACTGCAATTATGTAAGCTCAAGGAGGCTAACAATTCTAAGTTTAACTTTTCAAATTGCTTTGATAGTCCCAAAATTTGTTCTATAAGTTACTGTAACGATTGTTTAGATGGGAATAAATCTATAATAGGATAGTATGTTAATTTGGACTTTACTATATTTGCAATTCCAATAAACACACGGCCGGATTTATGGCGCAGACCGTTCGTCTGTATCATTTAAATAATAACTCGCCAAATAGAGTGAAACAATGATCAATTACTTAAAGTGAAGTTATTTAACCAATGTTTTAATGGGGTCTCTACGTATATATAGTTGAGAACCTTTGTGATACATCCAGATTAGTTTTCCTCCATTTTCTAATGTAAAAAAATAGTAATACAGTTAAATACAATTCCGTATTCATATTGCTGACTATCTTGAATATTATTTTGACTTGCAAATTTTTTCGTATTAGTTACCACATTCTATTGAAGATGTTCTTTGTATACATATATATATTTACCTAGTTATAGCTGTTACAATTATTATTGCATATTTACTTTTAGTCGATACGTTTGTTAGATAAGGAACAGTTAAAAGTAATGCGCGTTGCTGCTGCAAGCAGTATTGTTGTATGTCATTTAAAATTTAAATTCAACAGCTTTGACCTACGATATCGATCTTTCTAATGTCACGGTACCGCACAAACCTAGTCCTATAAAAATTCCACGAAACAACAACAAAAAAACAAAAAAAGTATAACAAACTAATGAAATTAATGTTGTTGGAGAAATTCATTCATGTATGCAAATCTAAAATACACATGTTATCATTAATTTGATACAAGAAAAACAGTAATAAGATAGATAGAGAGAGAGAGAGTGAATAACAAAAACACAAGAGAAAAATCTAGTGTCCACTATAACATATAAGACCAATTTATATTTAGTTGGTTACTAATAAAATTTACATTTTTATCACATTGTTTCACTTTAGACTAATTTTGTCGGATGGATTTAAGGTTTTACGACACAATTATTTCAATTAGTTGATAAATTCCGATGATACGAGGATATTTTAGATTTTTACGACATATTCAATGAATAACAAAGTGTGGATAGATGCATGAATGAATAAAAACAAGATCAATTCCTCATTTTTGATTTTGATTATTAAGAAACTTTCTAATACGTTTCTATTGTCATAATTTCCACTCGGAGATGATTTCGTGATTGTTGTTGAGTTGTTTTACATGTTTTATGTTTTCTTCTCTTCTCTATTTCATGTATATTTATCATAAAATGAAATAAGTATGTAGTAAAGAGCAAAGGTGTACGTGTTTTACATATGCCCGTTTTTAATTGTACGGTATATGATGAGAGGACAACTAGTAGTCAGGTGGGACTCTTATTTTTTGTCGTTGTTGCAGTGATTTATGGATCCTTACATCTAGTTGCGGTCCTTTGACAAGACATTCACCTGTGGTTTTGCTTTGGTACACAACTATGACCATCTTAATTGCGCCCAGCTGGACAACAGAACATTCACAATTCAAGTCAAGTAGCTATGTTGATATTCAGAAATTGTCTAACAATCTTTCTGTGTTTTTTTTCTTCTATTATTTATATAAATTTACATGTATTATATTATTTACATACAAGGGAAGAACGCTACAATTATTTTTGACGGTCATAAAACTCTAATATGACAATAGGTTAAGTGGTGTTCTAAATTACATTAATAGTCTAGAAGAGATGTTTCTAAGCTGCGAACTAAACTTCAAGTTATTATCCAATCATTTAAATAAGCAATCAGTGCTAAGTGGCTAAGAGGTCACTAACATGCTAGTAACTAACTATACTTGTTAATAAAGACTAACAATCAACTTTTGACGTCAAATATCAATTGTTCCTATTGCAAATTAAAACAATAAAACTCTACCAGGCCTTGTTTTCATATAGCAGTATATACAAAAAAAAACAACAACAAAAAACTATTTCTTATGTATACAAAGTTTTTAATTTTAAATTTTATCATGTAACAGTACATTACTTGTTTTATTTTATTTTTTTACGTTTTTAAACCCGAAGATATACTATCGGTCATTATTCTCAACCTATGAATAATTTAAATCAAGCTTAATCACTCCCACACCTATTTCCAAGAGGTGCCCCATAAGCCACCCAGACCTGTTCCACGACGACATCGTGCAGTAATATTAGATTATCAGTAAATGGTCTAGCGCTCTCGGCGACATATCCGGTTTACGTTCCACAGGATCTGACATACTGGATATCTGCCATTAAGGGTGTTGTAAGATAATTCGACAAAAAATAAAAATTGTAGATCTTAAGAAAAAGAGTCTTCTTTCAAATATATTTCATTTTTACAAAATTGTGTTCCATTTAAACTTTTTTCTCTTCTTCAAATATATAACTGTTATTGAGAACTTAAAAACTTTCATTTTAACTGGAGGGTGTGCAATAAAAACAAGCAGATGTGCATATGGTATTATAGTGTATATGTTCTATGTTTCTTTTGTCTCGATGAAAGCTGTCTATATATATGTATGTATGTGTGTGTGTGTGTGTGTATGCTCTATATTTCCACCTACTTGATCACTAATTACTGTCGACCGGATAACGGCCTATTGTTATATGCAGTCTGTTAAAATCGCATAAATTATCTCACTAACAAAAACTCCCCATCAATATTTTATTAAATAGGGTGAGTTGTCGTTGGGAATTATCATTATAGAAAATTTGTTACAGAAATAAAAAATATATCAACTATATTTCAGTAGAGTGGAAAACTGCAACTTCAACCACCTTTCAGAGAGTTGACCATCGTCTCAGGATAATGATCAGGTTTTCTAGTGGAACGTAAGTTTTCTGTTTTTTGGCACAGGTTTAGATTTTTGCAAAAACATAGTTTTGATGATTACCAAACTCAAACCACTCCGTAAAGGGAGAGAAGAATTATAGTGAGCCTAACAAAGATATTAGAAGCTTTTCTATCTATTTGTGGATCCCTGTGACAAAAAACTGAGAAATTTGGACTCAGATCGCGAGGCACGGAAAAACAAACTTTAATTCTCTAAATTTAGGTCTCAGGTAATAATCTACATATGGAAGCCCGATTTTAAACATCTGCCTCGGGACTTAAATTTGAAGTTACGCCACTGAAGGCGTTTATCACATAGCTATCAGGTCTACTTCTAGTGCCCCAATACCAGTTCCAATCAAATAATGTAAAAGTTCCGTTACAATATAGGAATTTTTAAAAATTATAGAAACAGGATACCTCTATGCCTCTAAACTTTTTGGGTGGTAGTATATTTTCCAAACAACTAGTTTCTAATCGTTTTTATTCCAAAAAGAACTTTCAAAACAAATAATCAAATATCAATAAATTTGATTATAGTATACATGGCACCAATGGTCGTAAAAACGGATCATCTACATATATAGGACTAAATTGTATTTTCTCGTTTACAAGACATTTAAACATCACCACAACACCATTTAAATAAGTCAATCAGACTAGAATACAAGTAATACCAATTAGCGGTGGTGTTCAATAATTTCGATTCTTGTATTAATTAGATAACGTATCATGGATATACATTATTTAAGAACTGGTCTTCTTGCCTCTCACCTATACATACACACACACACACACACACACATTAAACTGAAACCATAATATAGAAAAGGATCCTTTACCAATTTATGACGCGTTAATGTCTCGTATTTTACAACAGTTTATTAGCAGTTGAATTTTAACGGTGTAAGACAAATTAAAACCTGATTTACGATATAGAAGCATGGAAAAATTGATTACAAACGTTTAAAATTACACAAATACTAATATTTAATTGATAACCAAACATTACTTCTCTGTATAAAGCAATTCGTGTTGTTATTCTTTAAAGTTAAATATGATTAGGTTCCTTTTACAGATTAGAGTCCTATCGGCAAGTTTTCTATTTAAAATCGTTATACACGTTTTGCCTTCTAGAAATTGTTTCCATTTTATATTTTTACGGTGGTTGAACTATTTGATTCAACATTGGCCTGATATGGTAACAAGTTAATTCCAGCAGAGTTAATGATAAGTTTTGCATATGCGTGCCTCTCCTATCGTATGTATGCCGCCACCACTAACAATCCATACGGTTATTCAATCATATTAATTTGAATTATTGTAACAATGACAATGGTTGTTTGCATGCTACACTACATGTATTATTCAATGCATTAAATGCATCATGATGCATATCCTTACATCGCATCTAAACACTTTCTAGTTTTATCCTTTAATATCGCTTTATTATCAATTAATTTGATTGTTATTTGATATTTAAATAAAAAGATGGTTGAATTTTTTTAAAATCGAAAAGAAAAACGAAAGTATTTGATGGTAAACTGTGGTTTCTGGTGTGTTTGCGATGACAACGGCGGCAAGCTTTTAGGCTATTTTCAACAATCAGATAATAGTAACGAGCACAAACCGAGACCGGCCACAGTACAGAATCAGGCTGACCATTCACAATCCATACAACGTATACTTATAATTGTTGATTATTTTAACGACGTCCTGGCCGCTTAGAATCACACAATGCCCACACAAAGGTACAATTGTGTCGTCCATTTGCATTTATATTCTATTCAAGTGCACAGGCCAGATAAACATCGCTAAAAGACAGTACGCGTTTTAAGAATTAACAAACTCTCCCGACTTTATAGTAGCGTACCTTGTTAACTTGAAAGCGTTAAATTAGCATTAGATGCGTTTTTTTTTTGTTAATATATTTATAACGCCTCTATGAAATAGTGTACCTACAATGTTTGAAAGGATTAAACCAGATTTTTAAATAAATGGTACATTCTTTTCTTTCTTCTTCTTCATTCTTTTATATTTGAACACGTGTCTTTTTTCTGGTATGTTTCTATAGCAGTGTTTTTGATACTTCAACTGTCTAACCGCTCTTGTTACATTTTATTACTCTTGTTATGATTATCATTATTATTATTTTCTTTATGAAACTAGTGATTATTTTATGTAAAGAAATATAAAATGTTGAAATTAACATTATTTGAAGTTGCACATTTCATAATAAATACTGAAACATGTAATTCTAAATTTATATCTTACTTTGTTGATCTTAACAACCGGTAATAGAAGGTGAAATTATCGTGTTTGAAAGTAAAATCCAAAACATTGTAATCGTTATAATTAATATTAATTTTAATTAGAATTACCTAAATTGTAATTAGAAAACTTTACAAGGGCTTGGAAGCTATTTAGCGCTTGATTAGAGCTTTTGCAACGGAAATCTTGCTAGAAACAGACAAACTACTTATGCCATCTATTTTAGAAGAGCACAACTACTGTATAGTGAATGAAATACCTGAAATTGTGCATACTCAACCACATGTAAGGTAGAGTTTCGTATTCATATGTATACCGGCTTACTCACATACCTATGTTGATGATCGAGGTAAAATTAATACATTTTAGCCAATTATTTGCACAAAATCAGTAGTTTTTATTGTTAAGATATATATGATTGAAAGAATTTAAATTGTTTGTGTTATTTCATGAAAAACCACTTTTTCGCCCGTGGTAGTTGAATTTTTTCTTAGTTTAGTGCACTATGATGATTTGGAAATTTAATTGCGTTGGCACGCGTTTAGGTCACATAGTTCAAAGCCAATAAACTTTTGACAAGGAAACGTCTCCTCTAATATAAAATGAGCCATATGTTGCACAGGTTTTATGTAATCATTGTTATAAGATGAATGTTTGAGATAAAATGCCGCGTGCTTCTTTATTGGACTAAGAACGTCCTCTTTTTTATTATCGCCAACTATACAGAATATTCATTTAATGTTGTAAAAATATATTTATAAAAGAAAATAAAACAAAATAATAACAACAATGTCTCTTCATACTTGTTTGTTTAGTTATTATGTGTATGTTACTTGATGTTTTAACTACTTTAAAATGGTAATTTATTTAATTTTATTTAAACGACTAGGAATTGTTTTTAACTATTGATTACAATCTTGTAATTTGATAAGGTGCCCTTTCTTTACAAGCCTGTCTAGTTTCGTTAACAAGCATTTCTTTTATTGGCCTAATCGTTCACCTGCCTAATTCCATCCCCCATTCACTTCCATTAACTCGACAATCGAATGGATCAAAAGAACTTGGGAGTAATTTTTAAACGGCTAATTTCTATCTAATCGACCTACATGTAACCTTATACAGCATGTCCTGTTTGTCTAGTAAACAATTATCAATGTTGAAGTAAAGAAACTGAAAAAAAGGTCTATTCTAGACTATCGATTCCCAATTGAAAATAAAAGTAGTTAGAACTTAGGGGTTGCTGCAACCAGTAATACATAACAACAGTTATTTGTTATCTACATCGTATTCTCTAATGATTTCCGTAGTGAAGCTCATAATGAGCTTAAATTAGAGATCACATTAGTAAGTTCGTTATAAATAAAGTTTCATGTAGAACATTTGGACTTAATGAACGTTATATTTGAACAATATAAGCTACAGGGTGCAGAATAATTAACAAAGCGCTCCACACAAACTCAATCATATTTCGAACCACAATTGTTCAAAGTTCAATGCAAATCAACATTTACATATATAATTAGGGTAGATACACCCATCAAAGGGCATCCGACAGAGGCAACCATGATCCTTTCTTTGTTGTAACAATTGCCCTATTAACAAGATGAATAAAGGAAATGTTGAAATATTCCAATTTTAATATATACGAATATAATTACATATCCAACATTTTCCATCATCTCCTACACACACAAGAGAACCTAATTTACTAAATTCTCATATATTCATACAAAGCTGACTATGAAGCAGTCCGACTCTCGGTTAGTTAGCGGTTTAATTTCCCTCGTGATCCACATTACCACTACTCGATTACACCCTTCACAGGCACATTCTAATGTAACATTGTCTGTGGTAGATCAGAACACGTATTCGAAACTTAATTACATTTAGAAATTCGTTGTTGAGGCTATTCGTCCATCATTGTAAATTCAAAATGACATCACATATCCATCCATTCAGATTATTACTCCATTAGATTACTAGGTGTTGAATTTCTCTTCGTTTGCATACTATCATTAACTGAAATATGGTGGCAATTTCCACACCGCATTGATTGGAAGTCGCTATAAATCAGGGATGCGATGAGCGAAATTCTAATTTTCATCTTGACACGAATTTTTAATGTATCTTCCAGTCTCCGTTTCTTTTTTTTTGCCATCTGTAAAATATCCCTACTGGTGGTAATTATGACAGATATTAGGGTGAAAACCGTCAAGTCATGGCTACGATTTTAATTGTACCCTTAACAATAATGATGTTTCAGCAATATTAGTACGAATATATTCAACAATATATCTTACACACCTCCACCCTTATTGATAGTTAAAAAAAACCTTATTCTTTCAAGTCGCACACAATCAGAGAGTGTGGCCGTAGTGGCGGAAGGGAATGCAAAGCAGAATTTAGATTTTACAATTGGAATAGCTATACGTCTCTATATATATATATGAATGACTGGTCCAAACCGATGGTTCCTTTTTCAAACTGTCTCTCGCCTATTACAGCCAGGAAGAGGAATAGTTTGCGCGACTGCAATCGAAGCGCGATTTGAATAGCTAAGCCGAGCTAAGGTTGTTGTGTGGTAGGACAGATAAATTTTGCCATCATTCGGACGCTTGATAAACTACAAAACGAATTGTTCGAGTGGACCACTCATCTATCTGTCCCTCTAGCGACGGAATCGAATTTGAAATTACTTTAATTCACAAGGGAGGATCGGGATTTTTTGGTCGTGCGATTGTTAGCTAACGACTGTTGTTAGTGATGTCCTGCGACGCCTGCAGGTGTTGTTTGCTGGTCAGAAAAGAGAGAAATAGGTACGTTTGAACGTTCAGATAGATAACGCCTAGAGTTAGAGAAATCTGACAAAATATATGCATCATTCAAGCTATCACATCGATTGTGGATTATAATAATTAACAGCAGTTCATCAAAGTTTATACTTATTTGTTAATCTTGTAGGATAGTTTTAGTGCTTCTGATATTAAGTCATCGTAACAGTTTATACACGGGCGTTTCATTAATTATATTATCAAACAAATCAACAATATTATTTGCAAATACTTAATATTTAACAAATCGTTCTGACCTGTACGTTTAGATTATACCTTCAAAACCGCATAGACATGATTGCAGTCAATCAACTCTGTGGAAGCAAACAGAAGAAGACTAGATTTTTGAAATGTTTCAATCTCTTCTTCTCATACCTACCACCTTAATTATTCATATCAATTATCTTTGATTAACATAAAATTCCAAAATAAATACATCAGGATCCTGTATATTGAATGTGTAGATACCTATATACATAATATAGTATTCGCTCATTCCCCACCTCCCTTCATCCAATACATATACACTTATATGTACAGTTTTAAAGATCGATGCAAAGCAGGCTGTGCTACGGAACCACAGGCCAGCTCGTTACCATGGAGATGTGATGAGACGACTTCTTCTTTTTAACCTCCTCCGTGTGTCCACCGTGGTTACTGTAAGGGGGTTGTCGAGAACAGGGTGTGTGTATGTATGTATGTAGGTGTGCGTTTGTGGCATGCAAAGCACAACACTCTCCACACCAACTAACCACAACATTCTCCGATCACTACACTTTTTGCATTTTTATTGTTGAATCAATAATTAAAAAATCACAATTAATTCCAATAATGAATAGAATAATAATATGCCAAATTGATATTCTCTCACAAGGTCGATGTCATAGTAGAGCGGATATATCTAATTATAATTAAGTACAAGCCGACCCTGCTCGCTGAGCATATCCAGATAGAACTAAGATAAGAAGTGATGAGTGTTAATCGTCGTTTAGTCAATAGTAGTAACCGTTTAGCATTCATAATGAGGCTATAGATGTAGACAGGACATGGTCTCCGCTTTTGTTCCATTTCCGGCCTTGTAAATTCAAACCGATTAATATAAAGTGTCTTTATAAATTAAATTGACCCTTCCCCAAACGACTACTTTGAATAAATTCTTTAGCATTTGAATAGTAGAAAAATGTTCAATTTTTCATCACCCTTAATTATATAAACGATTATAAGAAATGTGGTAGAAGTTTGGTTCCAGGTGAGTGATGAGTTATATTTGGAGTTGAGCCGCCCCCCGTCAACGATATCAAACCCTGGTTTATGTAGATATACAACTGCCTGAAGCCCATGGGTATATGGACGTCTTAGCTTTTTATTCTTTTTAAAGAAAAAATCTAATTTCAAGGTGTCAAAGAAAAGCCATTTTCCATTTTCTGTTCCGTCCAGTCTATATGCATACAGATATAGTTCAAGTTGACCATGTGAATATTTCTCGAACGCTTCCAATTCTAATTTGGTTTCAAAGAGGTGGCAAAATATAATACGACCAATTCGATATAATCCCATCAGTTCTTAAAACGTTCTAATTCCAAACAAGATCCTATATATACGGAAAATGTAAGACCATCAACTTGAAAATTAGAAATTATGGTTGTAAGGTTTAGACATTTAATAAACTTTTGCATATATATATTGACGTAACAATAAGGTAAAATTTCCTGGTGAATTTTAGTCGGTTGAAATGGAGAATTTATCTGAGCGAATGTATCCTACATGATACTGTTATATGTATGGAAATAAGAAATTGATGAAAGACGAGAAGGATTTATTCCAACGTGACCACATTCTTTTTCATCACCATAAAGAATACCGTTGATGGATCGATTTAAAGTTATTGCAATACATTTATATAATTTTTATAAAAGATAATTAGTTAAAAAATTTAATTCAAAACAGTAACAGACTAGTTCGGAATATTGCTGGATACCATATAAAGTCGTATCCATAAAACTTCCTAGATGACATTCTATAGATAGTTGCTGAAACGCTCCAACTTATCCGCTAATAGTCAATTATGCTTTTATAGAATCAATTTAAGTTCTTTTAATAATTGTCCCGATCCACAATTCATGAAACATTTGATTCTCCTTACGACAGTTGTTTTTTCTTTGTTTAATATCTTAAGATATTAAAAATAAAGTGTGATATTTTCAGGATATATGACAGATGGAGGGGGGTTGATGGATGCCTGTGAAACTTCTCAATTGTTTTGTGCAAATATAGAATCGTTCATCCCCCACTGGACGTCCATCCTGAATTAGAACAAGAATGAGAAAAAGTGAGACACAACCTCCACCACCCTCCATATCTCTATTTCGCGTAAACACACCACCTAAATATATCCCTGGTGCTGTTTTTTCATTTTTCCAAGAGATTAATATTTTCGGACACACTAATGGCCCACGTCACTGACTATATATCACTTGTTTCAATCTAGAACTCGTTTTATATTTCACCCCCTCCGGACGGGCGTCGGTTCCGTTGCTTTTCCCTCTTTCACCAAACTAACCCCCGTGCACACACATACAGCTAGAAAAATAGAAAGAAACACACACATATGTACATTGAAAGAGAGAGAGAGAGAGAGTTTTTATGATGTAAAAAAGTACAAAATATAATTCCAGAGAAAAAAATGTTGACGTGATTTATACGGATTTTTCTGCAAAGTGTTTTGTTATAAGTGATTTTTATGACATATAAAATGTCAATCTAAACTATTTTATCGTTAAAATAGAAAGTCTTGACTCTATAAGTATAATACACGATATTGTCGATAATGAGTTCTTTGCAATGGATAAAGTCTTTGATAATATAATTGAAGGTTTTCTATGGGAATGCAGCGTCGCGGCGCCATTGTCTCACAATCAGTTCAATTTCAGATGTCGATGATTAATTTCATATTGGCATTGGAGCAAGCAAACCCCACCCCCTGCTGATAGTTCTACCGAGAACTGTGATCTAAAATAACATGAACAGCATGCAGCAGCATAATTAATTTCAATACATTGTTTATTATTTATATATTTTGTATATTTGTTTATTTGCTTTTATTGTAAATAAACCATTTTTGTTTTCATTTGTTTTTATTTAATTCAAACGTAAAAAGGTCACCAGTAACTTCCTGGTTGGGAAGATGCCAGGTGATGGTTGAATTCTTTTCTTTCACTACCACTATTACCATGTTTGTAAAATATTCCACCTACATTATATTAATTCAGGCTGAGGTTGTAAATTGCCAGTTCTTTTTTTTCTTGTAAATAACCAAGAGACACATGTCGCTGGATATTCTCGCTTAGCAACTGCTAACCAGATGCATTTCCTAAAATATAAAGGACCAATAAATAATTATGACTCTGCGTTAAGTAGCTTTCTACATGATTATTTACAAGAAATGCAAAGAATCTACATGTTTTTTGGAAACTCCTGGATACACCCAATTATTATCATTACTATCATCTTATTGTTATTATTATTCTAAGAAATGAATTCGTAATAATTTTGTTTTTCTCTTCTATTTTTTTGTGTGTTGTTATTGTTGTGAATTTCGAACACTTCCTAGTGGGTTGGAAGTTGAATTTTGCGATAGCTTAAGGGTTAATTGGACGACTATTCGTGCGATAAGTTCAACCAAGGTCCGAATCTACAGTGGGGAGACTCGATCTATAGATATAGTTATGTGTTTTTCAGAAGTATATAGGCTCGGGTTGGTGGTTTTATAATCACGTAGAGATCGAACCGAGCGACCATGTCAAAAAAGTAAATTATGGTTACAATAACTCAATCACGATTTAAGTTTTATTTCATCCGGGGCACACCACTACACCACCATTCGAACAAAAATTTAATTCTTAGAATTCAAAAATAACAACACACCAACCAACTAAAAGCAAAAAAAGTTTATAAAGAGATGAGGAGAAGGAAAATAAATGAAAAAATCGACAGATATGCACAGAAAGACACATATACACATACACATGTGTATTCACTCACACACACACACATAAACATACATACTAACACACACACTATTGAGGCCTATCATACTTCTTAGTCTTTCTCTTAGTCTTGGACGATTAAAAAAACTCCAATCGAAGGGACAATATAAATATTTTGTTTATGCATTCACAGCAAAAATTATGTTGACAAGAAAACAAAGGCGAGATAAGTCCCGATATGCTGAAAGGTAACCTCACAAGTTATAGCTAACCTTTACATGTTTGTACAATGGATGTATCGTCAATGTTTGTGGATATTCAGCAATGATACTGTAATGGTCAACTGGCCATAGACATACTACAGACTGGACGCCTTTTTCCTTTCGTTTTGCCATGTGCATAGATCTTTAATCAAATTTTTCTGGTATTCTGTAAGCTGTCGTTACGAGAATGCGGATTATTTATTTATATGGATGCGGTAATTCAGATTATGTTTGGATTTGCGATATGGAATCTCGCCAAGTAACCAAAATGTAAGACAAAACTGATTCAAATAGAGATATACGTATACATATAGATCTACATACATTTATTATTATTATTATTATTGTTATTAATAATAATTATTTTATTTGAAAATGTGAAAAGAATTTCAGCATAAAATTCTTCCAACTATAGTTAATAAATTTATATTCAGTAAGAGTATGTAATCTGTTCAAACAAAATGGTGAATATAAATTATGATACATAAATATTGAGGAAGATATTTTCGATATCATCAAGTCATTGAATGTTATAGAAGAATTTTTAACCGATATCGATATTTGATTCCGATCGTGCCATAGAATATCTCAAACATTTTGTCCGAAAAATTTCATAAACCGCTTATCTTGTATCAATATTTGTAATTTAAAAGATGTATTAGCCTACACAAATATGCGATGAAAAACGGAACATTTCTTCGTTATCAACTCTGTCAATGTTTGTGTCAATTTATTAAAATATCTCGATATATCGGCTCATTTCAATCTATTTATGTAAACTTGACGAAAAAGGTAGGTATATCACAAAACAGACGTTACACTAGAGAAGACTAGAAACACTGCAACTATTTTGTAACAGAATCCAAAACAATAATTGATAATTTTTAAATGTTGTTATTTGGGAGGTAGCTCTACCTATATCATGTACAGAATTTTCTTTTTGAGTAAGCCCATAGGTTGAAGTTTACTAGTTCTACTACTCTGCAATGATTACACCTCGAAAATTTTGAAACATTTTGGAATACCCTTTTCCTCTTAAGCATATAAAAATTTTGAAGACTACAAATTTTCATGAATTACTGTGGCGAAAAAAACCTGCACTAGCCCAGCGAACAGCGAGTTCGTTATCTTACTGACCGTGCTCTATAGCAACGAGTAATTCGCCCCAACAAAACTAAAAATTTTGACTTTGTTTAAGCCATTTTTGCGCAGTATAGCAGAAAGTTGAGAGTAAATAAAGTAGACGTCTGTTTAAGCGACTACCACAGGATCAAGTTTCTGTCAAAGATCGCGTAATACTAGCGATATTTCAACCAACATTCCCAAATATGTTAGGTACCCCGTTTAAGTCGACTATTGCGATGAACAGTACTTACATCGATTAATCTTGTGTTGAACCGGTAACAAATTTTGGTAATTTAGTAAGAAGCAGTTCGGCCAACCGGAGGTCGGTTAAATGGGCTTCCACTGTATTTGGACTACTAATACACCACGTAACTGCAAGATGACTTAGATCTTGTCTATTTTAACATGATTAACTTGAGTTTATCTATCAAGTGGAACATTTTATTGATAAGAAACTGAACTATTGTAGGTAGGTAGATGGAATTATTATTAATGAAGAATAAATGCGTATTCGCACTAGGACATATAGACGAAAAACCTATTTGTGACTACTTAGACCTTTTTTCAAATGTTGAGTTTAATTACAATGAACTATTTCTCTTGGTAGATCTCTCATCTATCTTTTACTAGATAGCATAAACCTCAGTCAGTTTAATAAACATCAAAAAAGTGCATATAAACTTCCTGATTTGCGATGTGGTTTTACAGTCAATGAACAATAAAACTAACCAATTATGTGCAATATACACAGAAAAATTGCAAATAATTGATTTATAGAAGTTAATTGTGAAGAGAGAAGGTACGCTAGTTTATTAACGGTAATAAAAAATACTAATTTAGAATTGGAAAAGTTGGAAAAAACAGAGCTTGGTTGCAATGATATCCCACGAGAACTCTACAATCACATCAACGTTAACAATAAGATGGTCCTAGTATGAAACATAAAATTCAACGTATCGACCTAGTGCAGTGTTTTCAATAAACATGAAAAAAGTATTAATAATCAGAACCAAGTTTGACTGTAATAGAAAACTTTCAAAGGCGTTTCCAATCGGACCTTACTAGCTGAGATGATTAGCTGAGATCTAATGTTTTAATCAGTCAAAATCATTCCATTCTTAATTCTAACAACTTCATTTTGACATTATAAGTACTTAATAACTGTTCTGCTTCACTAAATCGTCAGTTTTGAAATTTCAAGAGCTCATTCGAATGGAAATAGAAGTGATAAATCATAAAATTAAGTTGTCCGTATATACTTCAATTATACAACGATATTAATGAAGTAATAATCCTTTAATTAGGTTTAAATTTTCCTAAATAGATAGAGAATATCATTCAATGAAATATAAACAAATGAGATCATTATAGAAAGCGCTTAAATAAACAAATCGACTTTCCGTTATCGCTACGTTACTAATAAATTTCCAATATTCAATCCAATCTCTTCAATTAGGGATAATGAATATAAATTACAAGGATCAGTGGAAAAATGTATAAAAATTATGATGATTGATACGACTACTACCAATTCAGCGTTATTTAAATAAAATTTTATTCCACCCAGCAATATCGATAATTTTCTTATTTTTCCATTTTGGTGCGGTTGTTTCATGTTGTTTTCATTTCATCAAGTAACTTGCATTCAAATCAAAAATTGGAAATTGTTGATTTCAATACCGAACAATTACCAGCAATTTCGTGTCCATTTCCTGGATGTTGTGCATTTTCAAATGAAATTTTTGTTTGACTAATGTTAAGTTATTCCGGTCACATTTAAAAACATAATACATGCAGAGAAATGTTATCGACGTGCGTTCCAGCGCTTGCGTTGCTAGGAATGCGCATCTACGTACGACGCCCTTAAAAGCATAACGTCCCTTTCTAATGTCGGATCACTGGTCCAACACGAATTATACAGCAGTCCTCTGACCGATTCTATTCTCTTCTATCTTATACAATTTTTTGTTTTGTTTTATAATGTTCCACCTAAATTACATCCATTTGTGGAAAAAATTATACTTTTCATCTCGAAACAATTTTTGACGTTGTTTAATAATTATAAATCTTTTTTATTTTCCTTTTTGATTTCAATGCGGACCATTAGAACTTAATGGTCTGTTTGTGGAAGCGATTTCGCAACAAAGCAACCACCCAGTGATTAGTGTCCCACCAGGATAAAATCTATTATATGAAATCGTCTCTGTTTTTTTACTATGCTTTTTTAAATGAAACAACAAAGAAAAATGATACCAACTTTTAAAAATGTTGAAATTTTAAGGTTGGGCCTGACTTAATGTAATCCGCTAATTAGCGGACTTATTCCGGGTCTGGATAGGTACATTGTTTCAAACTCAACCAATAAAATAATGTCGTCTTGTTTCAGAAACCAGTAGCAGTGTTTGCAATGAGGGCCGTCGATTGGACGTGCTACTTCGAACCAAGTTGGAGACTTGTTCTAATTACGCAATCAAGAACGGTGATTGGCGTCTTTGTCGGTCTAGGGGCGGGACTTTCTGCTTTAATTACTAGCCCTTGATGTGCTTCATTTTCCAGTTACAATGCGCAACTATATAGGATGATGGTTTTTGTTTTTATTATTCCATTATTTTTCGTTTAACAATTTTTTTTTTATTTTGAGACTTTGTATTTTGGTCCTTCACTTTTTCTTCGTTCCAAAATAAACTAAGTAAACAATCCTAATCACATATTCAAGTCAGGTATTACGTTCGTATATAGCCCGATCTTGTGATGGTGATTAATTTTCCAATGACAGCCCAGGTTCATGTTAATTTACGGTGAACTGCATCATTCTGGCAGGCAATGACAACCACAGAACTACCAAGTAAAGGCATTTTTCACCACTGCCAAACGAGACATTTTCGAAAGCATAGTCCACCAGAAAAAAAGGGTACAAAGTTCTAGAAACAGCAGCAGACATTTTTAATGGATTTGGAAAAATTTACAAAATTTTCGTCACTTTAATCGAACACCCAAGTATCCTTATACGTTCTTTAAAAAATAGTTAAACTGGGTAAACGAGAATAAGTTTTTGGAAAATAACAACAGAGTGATCGCGACATCTCGACTATAGCGCAGAAACTAATAAATAAAACGTTTTGCAAGATTCGTTTACACATCATTTCTAATTTTTAAGTCTTGAATATTGTGTAATGAACATAATAATCTAGTTAAACCTGAACATACTGTCACGAACTCAGTTATACGCATTCACGTATAGATTAATTCATTTTTATTACGTTTGTTAAAAATTAATGACAAAGATCTTATTTATGTTAGAAATTCTCGTTCTTGATTAGACACGACACGATCAGTATCTAACCCATCTCTTGTTCCATAGTAACATCATTGTAGAAAAAAAAAGAACAATTCTTATGGTGTTGAGAAATGTCGCATTCTATTCTAAAACTTTCGGTCGTTCTCGATGTTAATATATTCTGAAAAGTTTAATTTAGCACATAGCTTTCGCGGGCGGCGTTTGGTTAAAGGGATCTTAGGGGATAGTCCCAGTTTAGCCCTATACTGATCTGATATTCCAATCGTATCGCCGTTCCCATTGTGGACACAGGAATATATTAAAAGTGGATTCGTTGACGTTTGCACAGTCAGATTGTGAGGACTGTTTTGTGTTCTCTCTATGCTGGCGTTGAAACTTCAAAGGATATCATCTTCCGGGTCGGACTTCATATGTTCCATCTGTTTAACGCGTTGACATTATTTAGATTACGTTTTTTTTTTTATATATATATATAAGTTGATATAAAAAGGAAATGATAAAAAATTCTTGACCTACACTGTGATAAATAGTGTGGTCATTTAATCAAATTTAACTGATTGCATCTATCAACGTTTTCATAAAATAGATTAATCACATGTACTTAAAGGGGTGATGAACAATATTTAGACGTTAGATGAATATTATTCAAGGGGTGTAAACTAGGGACAACAGTAATAACAAGCTAATGTTTGGCCATTGTGTATTTGTATGTATAACATATGTAAAGTGACCGGTAGAAAGGACATTTGCTTAACTCGCGCGATATATCAAGGGATTTACGGCGGAACGAAGGACGGACCCCTTCGCTGGACTGAGAAATCATCTTATCTTCTATCCCGGAAACTTGACGGTTTACGAAAAGCTCACTAATCTACATAGAGTGGCGAATTATTCAAGAAAGGACGAAAAAATTACAGTACACATAACCATTATTTATGCAAAATTGCTTTTAAAAAATTTAAATTTTTAAGTAATGTGCTTCACCAGGATACGTAATGTGGATAAGTCTAATTTTAGGTAGTGCGATGACCTCTCTACATACAAACTTATTGACATTCACACATATCCTTCTCCACCTACTAGCATCTTCTTCACAAAACACAAAACAAAACAAAAAAAAAACAACAACGGAAAACAAAAAGTATAGAACAGTACAGGGCGTCATCAATTACTTCGAAGGCAGTCACGTTCGGCGGTAGAGCAATATTTTCTAGTATCGAAAACAAAAGCTCGTATAAGGACGTTTTCCCAGATACATTTTTCATGTAAATGGTGTCTCATATCGCATAAAGCAATCGTTTACAATACATAAATCCGCGGAAATCAAAGCTCTTGGCCGGTTGCTCGTTTACCTAAGCTTAGCTCTGCGCCAACGGCCATCTACCAGCCACCAGACGTATTACAATAGTATTACCAATACTCGCCTACTGCCCACAATATAAGCCAATTCTTGGTCCTATTTTAGATGTTGATGGTGGTCGTATAACGATTTGCATAAAACTAAAGAACAAAAGATATGTGGTGTGATGGCCACTATTACTAAAAATCTCAACAAACATTTTATTGTCAATATAGAGGTAGCGATCCATATTGAAAGGATAAAATAGCGAAATTTTGTAGTTTCTTCTATAATTATGAAGTGATATCTACTGTTTCGTTAGAATAACACGTAATTTTTTCTACAAGTATCGATGTTATTATTTACAGGTCAAGAATCACGTGAAACCTTTCAACGGAACGATGTTTACGTATAAATATCAGAAGAAAAAATCACCACCCCGGATTTGATTATCTTTTCCTTTTTCAATTTAGTACTGGTTGTAAGTATTGTTATTGTATACATTTTAGAAGTAGTATTTTATATCGTTTTTGCTCCTTCTATATTTAATAATTCACTATAGGTATAGCAGTTTGCTTCATATTAAAGCACAGTGGTAGGCGAAAATATACTTCGATAAAGATCTATTATATTATTATCCATTGGTGGATTTTTGTAAATATTCATAATAATTCGCTATGAATATCGAGCGATTCGTTATATTTGATAGTTGAATACTATAATTAGAAAATGCGACCTGAATTTGTTCATACAACCTGACAAAAAGATAGAGTTTTACTTGACATTTAATAGAAAATATGGAATCTAGCTGTTTCAAGTCTAATTGTGGAGCTGAATTAGGAAACAATAATCGAGAGAATTCAATAATTTTATTAAAATTGCTTACAACATCTTCTGTATTTTTATATAATTTGGTTTAATTCGTTTAATTGCAATTATTAGCGGATTTACAACAATGAAAGCATCGTGATTAATTGTTACACGTTGCCAAAAGTATTTCATCCACATGAACAAAATGTGTCTATGGATTAACATTTAGAATACAAAACATCACATCCCTGAAGAAAGGGAATATAAGAAAAACTAGGAAAGTGTACATACATATATGTATACATTTAGAAACATATCATATAGATATACATATACACACATACACACATGTATATTCACTTATATGGAGGAAACGTCTCCCTACCCCCATCTAGAGCATACTCTCCAAATTTCTTTTCCACCGGCGCACAAAACTGATTCTTTCTCGCGATCCATTAAAATTATTTGAACACACATATACACACACTATATGTATGATGATATACATGGTATATGTTGAAGAATGATGTTGTTATTGAATGAATCAGTTGTGAAAGTGAGATAGTAAACGGGCGGGGCTTTAGATGCGGGGGCGGATACAATATGGCGGATACATCCCCCACTTATACCCCTCCAATCCTCTCAGCATCATGCACTAAGAATTATAATTGCATATAATATGTATGTGTGTATATGAGAGAAAAAGGCTCAACATATAGAAAACCGGCCATAATTCACCAAGAGATTCTTTCTCTATGCATGTATATATGCATGTATGTGTGTCTATGTGTGTGTATATTGTATTAGAGTTCTTCGGACTATAGGTCTTTAGACCCTTAGAAGAGATGCTTTCACGAAAAGCCACACATATTGTATTAATTATCATCTAATTATTGTTATTTATTGTTGTGGTAAACTGATGGAAAAGCCTTTTGTCCAAATACTATAAATTATTGTTAAAAGGACAAAAGACGACAGTTTTACTAAAGAAAAACTAACAAACAAAAAATCGTATAGTAGAAGACATTTAGAAGGAAGGAAGTAATTAAACTTTTAATATAATTGTAATTATATGGAATTTGGTCACAAGCAGTTAAACATTATTAAAACAGAAATACAACCGTGATGAGACCATTAAAATGACACGAATAATTTACTTTAGTCTGTCAATTTATTATTAAGTTGATGAAGAAAAAAAAATACCCATATTTCATGGGTTTCAGTTGGAAATTCTTATACTTCTAACAGCAATTTTTTTCTTTATCAAAACGTGCTATTTCGCTATTCTAAACGGTCCAATGTTAATATTTATCACACAAAACTTTTGTATAAAATTGAAAACGATGAGTTGTTTCTTGTTACACAGTAGTATAAAATGATCTTTTTCATTCAATTTATAAAATTTCTCAGACGAAAGCAAAACAATATCAATTTACGTATGCGTTCCAATCAAATATATGTATGGAAAGAACATGAATACTAACAATAGAGGGAGGTGAAAATAGGATGCCATATTTGTTATTCGTATATATATGTGGAAGAATGAGAAATAAGACCAACTAATTTTAACTGAAGAGCGAAAGAGAAAAAAATATTTATAATTCTCGTGTGGAAACAGAAAAAGAAGTATAAACGTGTGTGTGTATGTGTGTATATATATATGTCTCTCATAGCGTAGGGAACGTAGCAAAGTAAAGGAATATGAATCCCTCGGGACGATAAAGGACAGAACACTTAATTGCTTGAGTGTAGAACAAAGAAAGACGAAGACGGTACGTTTTCTTGGACAAGTCTTGCATATATGATGGAATAGACAAAGGAATTGTAATATCTCTGCAAGATAACCTCCTCACTTCTCCACCAAGCGAGAATAAACAGGGAGAAGGTAATTTAGAGTGTTTAATGTTATCTTGTTCTGTTTGCTGAATCCCGTCAGTGTTCTCTCTTCAATCCTTGATACTTTTCAATTCTTGTTAGAACAAGGTGCCCTAATTTGATAACGCTTTTATAATTAATTTTTAATTTTGATCTTTGATAATACTTTACAAATCATTAAAATATACAACAGAATTATAAATAATATAGGCAACCAAATAATCACGTATGTGGTCATGAAACTGTTTCTGTAAAGGAAATTTAAATTAAATCCCCCGTGATGATATGAGGGGGTTGGACGGGTGACAGGAGGGAGCGCAAGTCCTGGAAGAAAAGCTGCTTGTAGAGCATCAATTGGTATTCACCACTCCATCTCTTCAAATTCGATTCTCACACACACACGAAAATGAGATGCAGAGAAAATCATCAAAGGCACAAAGCTTAATACTACGTGTCGCTGGATTTTAAGAGCGGCACACTTTAACTGAACTCTATAATTCTATGAAATCTACCTAATCGATAAATGCGCTATACTGTAAATTGTACCGAACTAAAATAAACATTGGATATAGGGTGTACAGAAGACGATATTCGCGTAGGAGAAATTTAAAAATCAATTTCAGATAATTCTCTCGTCCTTTACATACCCCATTTACTATTCCATCCAATTATTCATTTTCAGTTTTCTTTTTTTTTATTTATTTACGGTTTCTTTTCCAATCTTTTATTTTTGTTTCACCTATCTCCTACCTACAGTAAATTTTGCGATTATGAATAGCAGGTATTAAAAAAAAAAGTGAAATGTGAGAGATACTTCAACATTTGACGTAATAGCTTTTCCAATTTTCAAAATTGAACAGCAAACATGCATGAGACATCAATGCCCCAAATGGCTCGCGAGAGGTAATAGTAAAAGACCCATGTACGGTATATGTATAGATATATTTGTATGTAAATACGTTTAGGCTGCGGGACACAGGTGCGAGATATGTCAACCACAAGATATAGGGTCGGTTTTATGTGAACGCATTAGACAGCCAACGATATTAACCGTAGATATTTTTTGGTCTTATCCTCCTACGTTAACGCCACATTAACTTCTAACGGTTGCTTCCAACAAAAAGTAACACATTACATTACTTGAATACTCTAATAAATTGTATGTCCAAGAGGACTATTTGGAAAACGAACAATCGAAACAATTAGCCTAATAATTAAACAGTTCGGACATTTATATGTAGTGGGAAATTCATATAGATTCGTTGTAATCTGTAATCGCATCGAAACGATTGGTGTGTGTTTGAATTAATGCAAGAATAGCTGAAATTAGGATTCCGGTTCAGAGAATGGCAAATTCTACTCTATCTTTTTAGCAGTTTACAGTGAGAATAATGGAAGTTATTTTTTAACAACGTGTAAAATTTTGATTAATTTGACAGTTTAATTTAGTTAGTTATCAATCTTTATGTTTTAAAATCATACATCATCATATGTACTGTAGACGACAAAAACAAAGATGGCCGTTTTCTAACATCACTTAATAACATAGCTGACACACCGAAAATATAATTTAATTTTTGTGTCTTTTTGTTCCGCTTGCGTAGCAATGCCACTATTTCAGCAAGGCCGTTCCAGTAGTAGATGGACCGTTTATGGAACGCTATATGTTGAAGCGTTCTCAACTTATTGTCAAACGTCTGTATATTTCGCGGGACGTGAATTGAATCCTACTATGATCTTTTTCCAGTACCTCTGATCCACTTCAATTTATCAGTGACGTGGTGTTGCTGCCCATTTCACCACTTGTCATGAAACTGCTCTAGAGACGTTCATATTTCATACAGTAACCAAATATTAATATCTTATCCTGACAATTATTTTTGTGGGATTTTTTCTTATACATTTTGCCACCAATTAAATAAGGGATTTATCTTAGTTTACAACGCCAAATTTGATATCAGGTCTGATATTATCGTCTCTCATCGACGATATTTTATTATCTTTTGAGGATCTTAGCGTAAAATTACTTTTCTTCTATTAACCTACAATTTTCAATCCTATCCTGCCATCAATTCCCGCATTCGATCAATAAATTAGCTATTTTGTAGCAATTATTGGATTGTTTCCAATACTATCTATATTTTGCTGCCAATCTCTAAAGTTAATTTTATCCGAAGCGGAAACTTGTAAAAATATTTTCGTCCCTTTCAACATCAGTCAAAGTTGTTCTCGAAAACTATTTTAAAGGGTGGCGCACGTTCGTACTATATATCCGTTTAACAGCATTCAACGCTCCGAAACTTTTCCTAATGAAACTGTTCTCATTCAAGTGAATATAATTAGAATCGTTCCACTCTATGTACTGATTAGAATGTGGCAAGTATGCATAGAATTGCAATTAAAGCCAATCATCATCGTAACGCTAAAGTTTGTATTGATTTGTTTCCGGTGCTAAGGCGAAGTTTATCTAACAAATTGTCCCATTCTATTTGTTCAGAATATAATCCAATGCCACTTTAGAAGTACTTGAATAACCATCTTTCAAGACAATTAAAATCAAATTTTAATATCAATAGCTGGTTAGGTATATTCAAGTGAATTATAAATGAGAAATTTAATTACATTATTGTACCTGACTTTACCATTTATCAAGATGTCAATATCCGAAATCGACTATTTGCAGTGAGTGTACCGGACATAGTCCACTCGACTGGACACGCTAAAACAGATTGCCTAATCAATTCCTTGTGTCCGAACCGAGTCTGATCAATCTAAATTAATCCCCACCGCCTGTTTCCGCCAACCCTCTAAACGTTGCTTTGCTAAAAAAAAGCGACCCTTTTTACTGCCCAGTTTCTCGATTCAAACAACAAAAATAAAAGTCATTAAACAGTGAACCTTCAAACGAATGATTTTGCAATTAAAATCCCTCAGAAAAAAAATTTCTTCATCTATCTTCTTTTACCCGTCTAATTGTCCAATAAAACAAAAACCGAATCGTTTCCGATTGGTTAGTAAGACAATTAAAACACGAAACGAGAATCAAACCCAACGGTGATCTTGTAGTTGGAACAAGAAGTCGTAAAAAAACATACACGGGTGTGATGTTTAGGGTAGCGAAGGGTCGGAGTTTACGGCAGTTCAAGTCCGCGGGGATGAATGAAGCGCTGCAGGGATAGACTACGAATTGCCTAGACGTTTTCTGCTTAGTTTTTTTTTTCTCTTCTTTTTGTATCTGAATATGTGTTTGTGTTATTGTATGTGTATATGTGTGCAGGACGAGGGTCGAAATAATATGTGCTGCACCTTCTCAATGTCCACGTATTCTAATAATAAGGGGATATTTTATATAATCTAACAGCTTACCCCTAAAAAAATCCATTAAATATATAATGTTTTTTTTTTTGGATTATCGTTATGACACAAGATATCGCCTTTCGCTTTAATGAGATCCCACATAAATGGAGTCTTGCTGATTTATTGAAAAAAAGAGAGACAAAATCATCGGAAACTAATACGTTATAGTTCTACTGATCAATCGTTCTTCACATTTTATTATCAAAGTTTGAGAATAAAAATAGTGAAAGTTTCCAACTTATTGTTTAGATTGAAAAGTATAACACTTTGAAAACAGTCATTCGAAATAATAATATCGGTTAAATTTTGATTACCTGCTAGTACCCGGCGCATCCACCAATTTTCTGTAGTCATTTGACTATTTTTCATTTTTAACACCTTTTCAAACTAAAACACTAACGAATTGTGAACGTTTTTATAGAATTAATCTAGAAGAGGACACAGTGTTCATCGAACTTAATTTCAAAGTGTTTGTCGACAGGTGTGGTCATTTTACTTGACAACTTATTGATTGAAAGTGTTGAAAATGTGGACCGATATAAAAACTTTACATTTTTCTAAAAGGAATTTTACAAGTGATTAATTCACAACAATCTACTTCTATGTTGCGCTTAAACTTATATCTTTAGAGTAAATTGTATTACTACTAATAAAGAAGTATACAAAAAAAGTTAACAATGTCATTAGAGCAGCAATCCCATAGGAACTGTGTGTAATATAAATAATGCACATGACAGCCAACTATATATTATACCTATACATGATTTTTTTGCTACGGAAATTCGTTCGTAAATATAATAACTATATAGCAAAAGAGCATAATCTGTGAGGGTAGAAATGTATCTACAGCGGCTTTGTTTTGTAGAAGAATTAAGCCTCAACTTTAATACAAACCCTCCAGTTGGTTTAAGGGATGTTACAGTCGTTTCATCTTTATCTTTAGTCGTTTTCTTCATTTCTGTTTTTTTTTTTATAAAAACCAATAGCTATATATTTACTATGATGCTTATCGCAATCATTTCTGAGTTGAATTTGCGAGAAGAGCTGCGGAAAATTAGAGTTTTCCATCAGGCGATTCTCTTTAGAGATCAACAAATGAAATGAAACAAAATAATGGACAATACATTGAAGTATTTTGTTTTAAAAATTAATATTCAATTATTATAAATTTTTATTGTAAATTGTTAATAATAGTAGCTGATTAGAAAAATAGTTGGCACATTGTAGTAGTTCTCCAAAGAAACGTGCGTCTAGATTTGACTCGCATGGCATAGCAATAATCGAGAGAAATGGCTTGAATTTTGTATGAAAGACGAAAAAAGGTTTTTTAGCAATTGACCCCCTACTACGTTAATATATAAAATACACATATAGATACGAGTGGAAGTAGGATAAAAAACGTGATACGAAAATGTTCACAACAAAGACAAGTAGATAAAATTGAGAGCGAAAGAGAACGTTTGCTGAACGGGCAGACACCCATTTAGTCTCCAACGTTTCTTATAATAATCTCGGGGCGAGTACGGGGTAGTTAGTTTAGGGGGGTTTGAATGGAAAGAGGGAGAGTACACCGACAACCAACAACCACCACCTCCCTCTCCAACGGGATGCTAGCCTTTTTTTAGTAATATAAGAGAAAACGGGATGTGTTTTGGTCTCTAGATAATGTAATGAGGGATTTGAGTTATGGCCTTATTAAATGACTTAGTTTTGTTGTCTTTGTCCATTGGATATAATAGATCTATTGCGGAGTAACTAATTCCGAAAGATACGCATCGTCAGCATGATTTCAAACGAGTAAACTGGTAAAAATGACCACCGATTAATGGTTAAGGGAGTCTCTGTTGACAAACATAGAGGGATTTTGAATAGTAATTACAAGGTTAGCACATCAATAATTTCAAGAACATCTAGCACATCGATAATGGGTATGAGTGTAATCATCGACGTATAGTAGAGAAAGAATTCTTTACTTCAAACTCCTAGTAATGTTAATCACTTGAAAAATCATGTATATTTATGGTTCCTTTGATGTAAAATAAAAATGGCTACAATTACTGAGAAGATCTCCACATTCGGGCACTATAGTTATTTGGAAGCTTTAGCGTCCATTATACACACATACATAAAGTTGCCGCCCTCCATTCCCATTGCGTCATTATTCGTCCCCAACTAACATAACGTAAGTATCTGTCCTTTGCCTTTGTGTCACATATTAATGGCGCTGGATTCTCGCATGTCATTGAGCCGGATGCTCCCGGTATCCCATACATCTACTCGAATTTTAATAACATTTAAAGAGAAAGAATGCTGACAACAGGGTGGTAGTGGTGGCAGGCGGCAATCGTAACAACAACAACAACAACAACAACAACAGCATCTCAGTGACGATGGTGGCGGCAAGTATTAGAAAACCGGAACAGTTCCTCATTAGACATGTCTCCACACTCTCACGGAGGCGCAGTAACCATTTTGTGCCTGCGGCGGCCAACATTTGGAGCGGGGGAGTTTGATGCTAGTGACGTCACGCGACGTCGGCGCGCCGCCGTCCGTCCCGCCTCCACGGTTGCTGCTAATCAGCTCCTCTACGCGACACTTTGCGTTATCGATCTCATTTCAGCTACTGCTAGTATCTACCTCTTTCTTTACGAACTCAAGGTACGCACTTACCAATTTTACATACGTGAATGCGACACAATTAATTATTAATTAACAAATTAATAATAATTTAGTAAACGAATTTATAACGAACTATATAGAATAATGTTATCTGAGATAATAGAGATACATGTTGTTGAAGATTCATTAAAATTTGAGATGACTTGAAAAACTCTAGTCTTGGAAACAAATAATAAAAATAGTTAGGGATCATAAAGCTGCTAACAACGTCTGAAAACAGAGAAATAAAACTCGACTTTTTCGAGCAATTATTGGAAACTCTTTTCTTCGCTTAGTGTAGGAAGAATCGTAAAATTCCTAAGGAGAACCGTATCAATTTAATTAGATCTTTCACGTACAGAAAGTTTAAATCAATTTAACTTTAACCAGAAAACTTTGGAAAATTTCTATTACTCTCTCACAAAACCACTTATGTATAAACAATATATGATTTTTAATTGTGAATTATTTAATTCAATATATCTCACCTAACGTCGTTAATAAAAAAATTTAAGTGCACTAAACCAAGGTAAAAAACCGACTGGTCCTAACCTAGGGCAAGTGATGTTCTCTATGAAGGCCGGCTGCTTGCTATCAAAAATCGAATTTATCGATTAATGTCCCCTTGTCACACATACACCAATTCCAATCGAAAACCGTACAATAGGTTTGAACATTCATAAAAAATATATTGCTCACCCTACGAGTTTTTTGCGTCACCCCTAAAAACTACGAACCCCTACAGTTTTTTTTACCCTCTTCGACTATGAGAGTGAAATAGAGAATTGGTTTTGTTCCGTTAGATATATCTGTGTATAAAATTTTCAACATTCGCAAAATTTCACCTCTAAATTATATTTTAATAAAAAAAAAAGAAAACAATGTTGTAGTAGCAATGTGTTAATGAAAAATATCATGCAAATTAAACATTCAACCTTTATTATACTCGTTATTGTTATGAAAATTAATGGCATATCCCACAGAATTAATGATACGTTTTTATTAATTTTCTTATAAATAAATTTTTGTTTTGTTATATATACGTTTATAAATCCTATTTGTAGCTGGAATATGGATGAAAATACCGTACAGATATGATGAAACAAAATATATTCGCACACAACTAGAAGCAAATTCCTGTGAAGGTTCGAGAATGCAAATATAGTATTTTTTTACCCTAACGAAGCCACCCTCGCTTTTTTTCACCCTCAAGTCAATGTACAGTCGACCTGCACAGTTGGTTATATTATTTTAAATTTTACTAACGTTTATAAAATGCGCATGCACGAGCTGGCGCACTTCAATCTTCCCTAACTTGAAAAAAAAAATCTATAATGGTGTATATGTGTATATAAGATATGCTAGTTAGAAGGAAGGAAAAGAAGTTTTGATTACTTCATTCGTTCTTGGTATAAAAATCTTTAAATATTCCTTCAGGATTCTGTGAAACTTTATCATATTTATTTCAGTTTTGTTGAAGTGTTTCACTTTTTAAATTAGACTTTTTTTAATAATCTTTATTTACTGTACACTAAGAAACTTTCATAAAACTGAAAGAAAATTTATTGTGTATTAATACAGTATTGTGTGGTAAACTAAATAGAAAATGGGATGAGTCTGACTGTCGGTGGATGACGCCAAGTTATTTTGACAGGACAGCGAGCTCGTTCATGCGTGAACTTTAAAAGCTCTCTGTATAAAGCTTTTTATAGTCAAAAGCTCATGACAGTTACAGCTATGTATGTTAGACACAAACTGATTAATTTATATAAACACAGCTCTGTAAAGTTCTAGAATAAACACAACTTCATATAGACAAACAATAAGGTTAATAGACAAACATTTTTTTTTTCTCTCTGAACTCTAGCAAAAAATTAGCTAAAGGTATTTTTCTAATTTACAACTATTGATAATTATACCTATGAGATTTGCGAGAGAAAATCTCTAAAGAATCCAAAGACTGTAAAATGTAACCATTTATATTTCCGGCAGAACTTTAAATACAAAATTTATAGTTATTTTCAAGTACTTCTGAAAATCACTTTTCATTTTATGAGGAAATAAAGCCGAATAAAGTTTACTGAAGAAGTTTCAATTTTTACCAATACATCAATCAGAAAGCTCATCTCACCGACATCTGTTAGTGAACACCGAAACTGATAACTGAAAACCTTGTATAAGTTTTACAGAGAATCCTCCAGAAAGCTCAGCGACATTTTTACAGGAATCTACTACAATTCGGATGAAAATTTGAAAATAATTGATAATTTAGTGGGACCGGAGAGTTTTGATTTTTGTCGTAAATCTAACAAGAGTCTTTAACTTCTAAAATTTATGATTAAAAATGTTGACGGTTTTATGGTACTAATATTTCTTTTTTCCAAAAGAGAAATGAACCTTCAATATTCAGTTCATTTAAAATTTTATTACATTTTACCTGGAATCATTATAAAAGCCGATGTGCTATGGTTTAAGTTGATGTTTTTCCATTAAAAAAATAAAATCGAAGGTTCTACAGTCGCATTTGAGTCTTATAGACGAAAACAAAATTAACAACGAAAACAGCTCGCAACGAATCACTGAATTTTACGTAAACTGGACTAAATATAATTTCTTGTAAGTAGAAGCTGTGTGAGGACTAAACTGTTAAAACATTTTACTGATCATAGGATCTGCCGACAATTGGAGATACGTATGGACGGACAAAATAGGACCAAATACTTTAGTAGCAAGTAGCAACATCGCAGGATCTTGCTTGATAAACTACGTTTGACAAACATTACTAAATGGCATCAAACAACACACTTGCTTGTGTGTGTTCAGGGCAACAGAACGTTCAAGATAACAACTAACTGATTGTGACCGTAACCTATATCGATTTTACAAAAACACTTCCGGCCCGTGAAACCTTAAAATGGACGCAATTTTCTGATTTTTAAAAGAAAACCAAAAATACGACACATATGTTACATTACGAAAGCAAACATGTAACTCATTTTGCACCTGACTGACTACCGGTGCATTAAACGTTAGAACAATAGTCGTTAAGTAAAAAAAGCTTTTAAACTTGCGAATAAGAATACTTATCGTTAGATTGTGTCTCCACTTGGTAAAATTTATGCGAGCTTATATTAGGCAGAAAATTACAAAAAGTTTCGAGTGTAAACAGTAAAATTCCAATGTGTTTTTGAAAACTCTTCTCAAGTTTCTCGCACTCGTCGATTGGTCAAGTTTAAACATCCAAGCGCCAAACTCTCCCCAATTCACGGACTTTCTCAATTTATTTGGAAATGTTTCTGTTGAGCGTATTAATACTAGTTTTTTTTTTTTATTAACTATCAACCTTTTTACTGCTTTCATGTAGTTTTTTACTTTTCTTTTGTTAATACAATTAGAGAATCGTTAGGCGTCCTGCAAGTGTAGCTCCGCCGCTATAGGGGAAACCGTGCAAAATTGAAGTTGATACACCTTTATTGTTAATATGTTTAAAAAAAAGCTCAGTTGGAAATTGCTGTCAGTGAAAATAGAAGCTTCGGAGAACTTGCTCAAATAGGCGCCCATCTGCCTGGTGGCACACGAACGGCTAAATATCTAGTATTGCCGCTGATATAATAAATATCTTTTGAAAATAGATAAGAAATGCCAACGAAATAAGAGGTCTAACTTTACACTCAACAATATTGCAGTGTTCATGGTCCAGTTGTTGTTCGATGAGCGTAATTCACAAAGATTCATTGTCAAATTTTGTCAAATTCAATGATAAGACAACCTTGTTTATTAATATTAAAATCAATTTTAGCACAAACGCGTACAAGGCAAGGAAAAAGTCGGAGAACAAAACTCAGTTCCAAAATCTCGGTACACTTATGCAATGGTCAAAAAATCAGAAACAACTGATAATGATCCGCATCGGGTGCACAAGCATTTCAAACAATCATAAATCATAGCCAAACGTTTCTACACAGGTAGTCTCCCCATTTTTTTGTCAAAACATCCAAAGATTTACAATTTTAGTAACTACACTAGAAGGTTTGAACTACGATATAAACTTATCTAAACATTGGAAGAAAGATGTATAAGAATGAGTCTTCAATCACTCAAGAAAAGTCTTTTGATTGACAACAAATAAACATTGCCACTCCTTAACAATTTCAATAATTACATTTCTGTTTATTTTTTTCGCTTCCCTACGTAAATATTTATCCAATTTTAAAAACATGTAAGCAAATTGACAAAATGCTTCTAATAATAATTTGAAGTTTATAAATAGTGAGAATGGTCGATTCTGGTTAATATGGACACATTGTATATTTTACCTGTCAAAAGTTTCGCCCCCCATGGACTTAACAAGGAATGAAAACGAAGAAAAAAAATAGCTGTTAGATGGTAACGTTTCCCAGATATAGAATCATTCTTCAGTTGACCGTCTTCAGACTTGGTTGTGTTTATGTGTGTTGTTTGTTGAGTTGAATGCATGTGCTTCTTTACGATTTTAATAAAATAGAATGTCACTTATAAGAAAGAGATTTAAACAGCAATGATTTCTTGTATATTTATCTTTTATTTTATTGGTAAGCTTTCAACATATCTATATTTGTAATTAATTTCATTAGAATTTGCTGGTTGTTCTTGAAGAAATTTAAACAAAACTGCTAATGAAAATGTGTTGTTATTTGATATGGGTGGAAATGTCTAGAGGGTGTTTAAAACTGATTTATAGCAGTTTAGTTAGTTTGTGGGTGATGTTAACTAACATATGGTCTTTTAAATGTGTTGCTAAATTATAGATTATTTAAACAGATGTCCGTAACTAATTTGAGGGAATATTTCAATTTTCAATGTATGTTTTATCACTATCAAAATTTGGATAAAAACACCCTTCGACTGTAGATAACAAATTGTTAACAAAATAGTAGAATTAAAACAGCATTTGTGTATTTAAATTTTCTATTCAAAACATTCTGTTGAATACTGTTGAAAATATGAACGTGCCACACAACAACCAATTAACTATAGATAGATAAACTGATTTCAACAATGTTTACAAGACAAATTCCCACCAAATACAGTTAAATAAACTGTTCAAAATAGAGCTCAAGTCTCAATTGATGAGTTGGTTTTGGACAAAAAAAAATCCATCATCCATCCTAACAAAACATAATAGAAACCAACTATAGAGAGATGAAATTAAAAATCCCATAAAACTTTAACTCTCTCACAGTTTGATTGTTTTAAATGAATATTAATGTGGAGTTGAGATTAATTAGAAAAAATAATTCTAGGGGTGCACAGTGTGGGCTCGTCATCGAAATGTGAGAAATCGGCTTCACTAACCGCCTGGCAAGATCATAATACAATTGTCGAGACAAATCTTAGAACATTAACAGGAACATGGATATCAAAAGGGTATGTTCGAAAAAATGGATTTTGTTTTATATCAAATTTATGACTTTTTTCTGTTTATTTACATGGCTAGAAATAGGCTGCATTTTGGTAATTTAATGTCATCATAAAATACATCATAAAAGTCATTTTGTTTATAACAAGGTTTAGTTGTATAACTTAACAATAAATTATATGAAAACGAAGTTCGGAAATTAAATGTATTCTCAGTATTAAGTCGAATCCTTTATTAAGATAGAAAAGAAAAAAATAAATAACTTAGCAGAGAGGCAGGTGGTCCTTAAGATCAAAAATATACCAAGTTAAGATAAATTCGGCCATGTTTATACAACCACCCGCAGTTTTAAAATATTAGTCCCAAGTCTGACTTTACCTGTCGTCTCTATTGTCCTGTTGTGACACGGATTTATGAAAGTCCAATAAAGAGAATTCCATCTCTTTTCGTTTTTTTTTTCTTTTTTGGTGTCTCTTTTGTCATAACAAAGACCAGGAATTCTTCTTATGTAAATCTGTCCGTATCAATTGTTGGATCAAAATAAACTCTTGATTATTTGCAGGTGTGAAACCCGACCAGGACCCGAATACGTTCTACGTTCTTACACTTTCAATTCAGATGGTAGTTATAATCTAATCCAACATCATTATTGGGATGATTCGTGTTCATCACCGAAATTGACAGTTATAACAGTTGGACGAATTCAACTTCGTAATACTTTAATTCAATTAGATGCTTGCAATGGAGTTCCTAAGCCTATTAATATTACTGTTATTCCACAAGACGATCGTGCTGCTAAAGAATTAGATAAAATTGTAGCGTTCGAATGTCCTGGACAAATGTGGAAATCGTTTCGTCGTAACGAACAACATATCGTTTATGATAATCGAAACGATCGTCGATCAGTTTATAATTTATGGTCACAATTTTACCAACCAATTAATAATAATCACGCATTGAATTCAGCAAAAGATACTCGTATTAGTAGTGGTTATATTTCTTGTTTGGGTACGTTGAAATGGGCGTTTAACGAATTGAAATTGATGAAAATTCAATTTCGACCGATTTTTGATCAGTATCGTAAACATCACATAAAGCAAATGGAAATGGAATTGTTATTAGGTGATATACATTCAAACAAAAAACGTCGAGAGTTCTACACACCTACTAGTTTTCAAATGCCATTATTACGACAAACTAAAGGTGAAAATTTCACAATAAATAAACATCAATTTATAATTAAAAATTCCAATATATTACCAACGAATCTGGTAACAAATGTAATGTCACCACCACATTTAGTTGAAAAACCCCATTTACCACCATATATATGGGGTGAATGGATATCGACACGTTGTGAAACACGACCATATGATGTCTATCTAATGAGACGTTTTGCATTTTATGAAAACAGTTACAAATGGGTGGCTGAACACAAATTCTATTCAGATCCATATTGTAAAACAACCAAATTTATTGTAACAGCTACAGGACATTTAACACTTAACGGTAATAATGACAACATAAGAGGTGTTATGAATATTGATTTTCATATAGAAGAAGCTACCTTAACACCGATTGATGTTAGTGTTATTACCGATATGAGATTAGGTTTTTGTGGTACTGGTGAATGGAGGGTGAATGTACCAAAAGAACTTAGTCCAAGTAATGGTTGTGCACATTTAGGTATTTTAATACCGTCAATTCGTTTTGATATTGTTAAAATCGAAATTGATTATAATGGTGCATGGTTATTGTTTCTTGGACAAGAAGATACGAATAATTTATCGAATATTGAAAATGAAAGACCGACAGCTTTTCAATTACCATTAATAAAATGTGGAGAGATTCCTGAACTTAGACCACCGTTTACCAGTATTTGGGAAAGAAGGTACTATTTTAATTCTTATAGTAATCTTAAACCAACAGAAATATTAATAATTATCGCAAATATTTTTATATTTTACCTCAGAAGTTAACATATAAAATTATTTATATGCGGCTATATTGTAAATATTTATAGAGTATAAATGTATATATTTGGAGAGATTATTAATATAAATATTAAAATTTACGTATATTTATTGAAAAATGGGGACGCATTACCAGTGAAAATATTATAAACTTTTAATAAAACTGAAATTTTGTAAATAGTTAGTACCTTATTTTATGTATTTTATTTAAATAAAAATTCTCTAACAACAACACAATTTTTCAAGTTATTTGTTTTCAAATATAACAGTCTCCGTTTTCACTTCAAGTGGTGTCAAAAATGGTGGTTTCATACCGGATGTACTTAAACAGCTTGTGTTTGTTATTTTGATCCAATATATAGGTACTTCACATCTTTCTGGAAGTGATGGCTGAGCTAGCAAATCCAATAATCCAGAGTAATAATGAGTATAACGATTAGTCCCGAATGTCACTGCACAATGATGGTCAGTTTTTGAATTTTTTATCATTTTCTGTGATCTTGGTTGGACCCCATACTGGTCTGGTCAATTAAGCCTAGTCTACACGGAGACACATTTTGCTGGCATCATGCTACTAGCAACGTCGTCAGCAACACGCGTATTAGACCCGGTTCAGCATTCTCTTTCTTAATCTCGACAAAAGGTCTTATGTTTCTTGAACATAAGACTCATTAAGGTCAAGCTTAAGTTGAGACTAAGGAAGTGAATGTTTAGAGCTATTACATGAAAGCACAGTGTGTAAACGCCATTTCTTTTTATTTGCTTTGTGGCTGTTTCTGAGTAGGAAACCGTCAAAAACCGCCAACTTCAGCAGTAATTGGACATTATGTAAAATTTAAGAACCAAAAATATAAAAAAACATTATTACATGACCAGTCAGCTGGCTTAAAGAAAACTCTTCAGTAATAAATTTACAAGAAGAAATCACACTGAGCTGTAACAGCCAGTCACCGATGACATGTGCTGTAGTAGTGGTGTAACAAATGGTTTCTCCATGTAGAGCTTCTACATAGGAACTGATCTGGGTGCATAACAGCACCTAGAACGTTGGTCTTTGTGGAGTAACCTAACATGATTAAATACAGAGATCTCGTCCTCCGGCTCTGCTCATTTTCCCTTCCTAAAGTCAAAGTACTATTGTCTTAAATCACTCGTATTTCCCTCAAACATAAAACTAATTTTAACAAAAGAGAATTCAAGTGTGTCACGAAATGGAATAAGTGTCATGTTCACAGACGATTAATCCATTTAAGAAATCTAAGACAACACAGTCAGTTCCCTCATAACACGATAAATTCGTTCGTGTGGTATCAAAACTGTGTTTCCAAAAACTTAGAAGAGTAGTAGAACTCATGCTAATGTGTTGTCTTATATCGAATCTTATAAGAATATTAATCTATTTATCCATCTAAATGGGTGCCTAAAGATTCAAATTGCCTAGAGATAACATCCAACACTGATTAACTTGAGAGTCTAACTATTTTACACGAATCTAGTCTTCAACAATTACTGCAAGAATGTTTCCATAATGATAATTAGCAAGTGGATAGTTTTCAATTGAGATTCATCGTAATATATCGATTTTTAATGTTATTGTCTTCAATTTTTCATCTAATCGATTTCGAAACCATAAAATTTCAATAATTAGAACAATTAAAGACAACAACATCCCAATAAAAAGCGTAAAAAATGCAATAAAACTCTGATCAATTCCAACTGGTATCACTAGAGCATTCGACATACATGTTGGTTGTTTTGATTCCCAAATCAATGATAAGCGTTGTATTAAACCAGACTGTTTCGCCATTTTCAAAGTAATTTGAAATAATTCATAATATTGGGATTTTTTCTGTACGATTAATCCACTAAATGATTGTGGTACCATTGGTATTGTTGCTAAATCACACATTTCATCTTGATTGAAAGTTCTTTCAATTATCGGATAACCTGTATCCAATTGTGTATAATAAGCAAAACCACCATTACGTACTTTAGCAATACCATCGATTGGGGATAAAACGTTAAGACTTCCATTAGACAGGGTGACTTTCTCCTTGTAAATATATTGTACATCACTTGTATTTGTTATGAGAAACCAGGTGATAGTGTACGGTAGATTTTCAATACCAATTTCAAGACCACTATGGCCTAATTGGTACAATGTTGAAATAACTGTTGGTGAATCATTTAAAAGTGATGATAGAATACTTGTTGTATAATAATCATACAGAAGAAGCGACACAATTAATAGGTCTAGATACAAAACTCGTCCTGCTAGACGTGAAGGATAGAAAGATGAACTTTGTTGGAAAGCTGCTCCAATTGTTAATAAAATAACTGAACTCCAACAATATCGAGCGGTACTTCTGAAAATTCTATACTCAATAATATTAAAAATTTTGAATAAAATACAAATACACCCAATCGATAGCGATATAACCAGCCATAAATTATCGGAGAATGGTTTCAAAAATTCATTTTTTAAAGGATCATAATAACCAGGATTTCGGAAAATATAACAAGGACGAAAATGATAAGATGGTGCTAAATAATCAAGAACATCTATACGACTATACCGTTGAGCACCGCCAGTACAACAAATATCAGCAAGATCTTCATGTAAATATCGAGCTACACCACCATCAATACCTGATGTCGTATTCCCATACCATTTATTTTCAATGGTTAGATTGTAATTGAATTTGTGTGTATCTTTTAGATAAAGAAATAAGGGATAATGGAATTTGCTTTGAGTATCGTAGTGTTTATATCTGGTTTCAAACATGTATTCCTCAAATGTACCTTCATGGTTTTGTACTAACACCACACCGATTGCTCTTAATGTTATTCCAATCATATCTTTCCTTTGTAAATAGAAGATTTCTCGATTTAAGATAAGTTTTGTACCATTCCAGTTACCAATGCTGTTGATAATGGTTTTACCACCTAGATTTCTACCAAGATTGTAAATTTCAAACAAATTATATTTATTGACAGTTTCACGTAAAATCAATATTATGTTACTATCCAGTCGTATTTTGATTTTTAGGAAAAATGTTGCCCAATATGAAATATTTTTAGTATTTCCCAAGATAATCCAAGGACGGGTGAAACGAAAATTTACCGATTTTGTGTCCTAAATTGACTATTTTAGAATACAGAAAATAATAATCGTTACAATGCTTACTTTTATGAGAATATCTGAGAAATTTTCACAAGAGAATTGTAGAAAATATCCGTAAAGTGTTACATTCCTGTCTAATAATTCTTGACGAACTATCATTGGAGATGTAATAAATTTATAACGAATATTGAATTCATTTAAAAGTCGTCCCATTTCAACCATCTCTAAAATTATCGAAAATTTGAAAATTTTATCAAAATTGCAACTATTATTATTATCATTACCAGATTTTGACCAACATGTGAAGAAATAACATAAACTAATTCTAGATTCGTTCAAATAATTCCCAATTAACTTGAACAGTGGCGATGATGAAGTAGAATTTGTGTGTACTCGTATTATTAATAAAAATAATATTGCTATGTGTTTCATTTTAGAATGAATATCCGACTTCGCAGAATTTGTGGTAAGGTAAAAGAATCAAATCCGTTGGAAATGTGTCAAAGTTGTCAATAGAAATCAAACTCTCAAAGAGAAATTTAAAGTTTACTTTCATATTTAATAATTCAGTTACAATGAAAAGTTGATTTTGATGGTTTTCGTGTGTCTTTCCTGTCAGATATCATTAATAAATTATCATTCACGTAAAGGCTATACATCTAACGAGAATTATTATTATTATAGAGTCGAAAGACGAGCCCTTCTTATACCTACATATTCGAAACTGAATAGACAGAGTTAAAACCTTAGGCTAAACACATAGTGAAGCGGCAAGCAAAGCAGCGATGATAGCGGAGAGCAAAGCCG
>JAZBGY010000087.1:30521-121380 GCA_037414755.1 Lydus trimaculatus | reverse complement strand
TGCTGCAAACTTCATTCTCGTGGATAAAAGCCTGCTTTACTTGCTTGTTTAATAATATACTATTCTCAACCATCCCATCTTCTACATATCTCTTTTCTACCCCGTCGAAGGCCATAAGACTCTCTTATTTCTTGTAGTTTCTACTTGAAATGTCTCAACCTGTATGTGTATACCGCAAAAATCTTCCAAATAGGTACATTGCTGAAAAACAAGCATTAACCAATCATGGCTTGCCAATAAGTTGAAATGAGATGGAAACAAAACACGCGGTCAAATGGTGTTTCTCTCGATCTCACTTCAATTTATGTGAAAGATGTGAGACTGGTTAATGCAGGTTTTTCCCCTATGTACCTATTTCAAAGATTCTACCGATATATATTACGCCTAGGGCAGCATCACAAGCAAATCCGCTCCTGCATACGGTCAAGCAGAAAAAAAACGCAATTATACAGAAAATATTCGATTACTAAGTAGTTTACACACCAGATTTTCATAACAAACCTTGTGGACGACGTACTGAAAGCAGCTGTTTCTTATGAAAGGGATGTAAATCCATATTTGAGTAAAATTGCAAAAATGGACTTACACCAGTTTCAGATTCATGAAATATAGAGCGATTCTACACCAGGTAAATCATAATCACTCTTGATCAATACTAGCTGAAACAATACAGAGACTTTCTGCATTGTTTCTTGTAGTGAATCACGAGTCCGCTAGAGTGATGGAGATTGATTCGGATTCAACCAGTTCAAATTTCTGAAATTACGATTCCTATTCTATTGGTGTGAAATCGGTGTTACAGTTAATCCAAGACAACAATAATGAATTTTATTAAGGCAATCAATAAATAAACAAATATTTTGAATATTACATTTAACAGTTGTGTACTTTCCAGTTTGTTTAAGATCGGTAAATACGTAAAATAAACAAAATCCTGCGATTACAGATTGGTGAATCTATCGAAATCGTATATTGTATTTACAAAACAAATAAACAAATAAATACAATTACAAGCTGTAACTGAATCTAATTTTTCACGCATATCTCCACATATAATCATACTAATGCAACAATGATAATTTCAAACAACAGTTGCATAAATTCGCATTTAATTTGGATTTATTATGGTTGTTTTATCGTGACTGATGCATCAGTACTTCCATGTATTCACCGGAAAACGAGCCCATTTGCATCAGAATAACTATATCACGTCAGAACATCATTTCAATATTATAAAATATAATATTTCAAGTTTTTATAGACTTTGCTATAGACTCATATATAAGTTTGCTATGTTTTAACATTTTAACCCGCAAAGTTCTGCTAATAATACGTTGTTGGTGTGCAAACAATGATATCATTTACAAGACACTAGAGTCACGTCAACATTTTCATAATAGTTCCAATATTTACATTATCCACACATAACAATTGACGTTTAATATTGTAAAACGAATCAAAAGTTGTATGAATACAAATTGACACTTCAATTTGTGCTAAAACTATTAAACAATTGGCTTAATTAAGTCGACAAAATTACTTCAATTAAAATTGAAAGATTTTTGGTAAACAAAATTAACTGAATATGTCACACCTTTTTCTTTCTAGTGTGTTTCATTTAAATTAAGATCCACTATTTGATGCATCACGCAAATTTTAGTTAAATAAATCACCCGGTTTTTAACTCACAGACAAGCCCCCTTTCCTTTATGAATATTAAAATATTATTATTCATATAACACTATACATAATAAAAGGGTTGATAATTCTCCATAATAACTGATAGACTTTGTTCTGTTTAACAGTAATTAAATACTGAATTGTACAACGAAATGACATCTACCAACGAAATTTTTCAATTAATTCTTCTATAAGACCGAATAATTTTATACAGTGACATAGTTTTATTCTACACAAAAAATTTCTCTCTTAATGAATTTTTTGATCAAGAATGAATACGGTTCAAAGTACAGGAACAGGTGGACATGGAGTCAACAAGAAAGATCAAAGGAACGAGGTAAATCACTTTTTGATTGTTGTAAATTAATCTTGTGTCACTATCAAACAATTTCACAATTCGGTTACATTCTTTTTTCTATGTATTCGACTAGATGATTATCGGTTTCCTATTGTAGGAAAAAAATTCCTAGATCGTTATTTACGGTGGAACTAGGAAAGAGAGCTTTAATTCAACGTTGACAGCTAGAAGCACGAAATCAATTTATGGAGTTTTACAGATACGATTTCATTTGAAATGAGCAAATCATTATTGAAATTCTAGCTTGTATGCATTTTATTTAATTATCTTTTTCAGTTATGATTCATGTAAAATCAGTAGTAAAATACACAACGATCTAATTTTTTTATTTGCAACAAAACAGCAACAATATTAAAAAATTATTAGATTAGCATGAGTGAAGTTTATGAATATAATTCAACAAAAGTTGGAAATAATTAGATTTGATTGAATTTATAATACTCAACTTTCAAGCGTTAGAAAAGCTGTAATCTAGTTAAAATGGAAGTTTTATTTAAAACCAAAGGTTTAAATCAAATTGTTAATTTAACCAATTATTCGAAGAATCTTCACTAACAATAAGTGAAAGAGCAAAAGGGTAATAAAGAACGCTATTTTGTTAAAACTTAAACCCATATCAAAGAATTCCTGAAACTGGGGTGGATAGCCAAAGTTTCCAGAAACTCTCCAGTGACAGAGAGGCAGATATAGAAAGACAGAGAGAGAGAGATGATGTATCTTATGCATTTCTGATTTAGTCAGCTATTTGTGAATAAAACAGCAATTAGTTGCTAATATTACGCGAATGTCACAAACTCATTTTGGAATATTTTAATGCTCTTCAGCAAAGAAAACAGCCTGTGTTAACCGAAACAATACTCGTTTGTTACACAATCTGGGTTTAACTTTTCCAATTTAAGTGCTTTTTTACTGTGCAAACTTGGAAATTTATGTGTTGTTTCCTATCAAATTTGCTAAATAAAACTTAAATTGTCATCCACAATATTTGTCGTTAATTCAGTCGTGGATCTAAAAGATTCCTGAAATCGTCCATCGTTATCGTCACTAAAAATTCTGTTCTCTATGTTGTTCAACTATAACCAAATACACAGACACTTTGTATTTACGTTCCTACAGGAATATTCCAGAAACTTTAAGGTGCTGAATCGTTAGCCATTAACAGTTCTTCATAAGAAGTAACTGACAAATATTGTAGACGACTATTCAGAAAACAAAATAATGAGTGAATTAGACAAACCATATTCGTCTCTCTCTCTCTCTTTCTATCCCCTATCGGTTTTTCATAAAAATTAATTAAGAAATCATAAATATTAAGTGTCTATTTACAATCGAATCCCACAATGATAAACAGGTATTTATCAAAAAGCTTAGAAAGCTCTATAAAAATAAAGGTCATGCTTTTATTCGTATAAGAGCTATTGTTGTCTGTGAATGGTTTTTTATGAAAAACTCCTTTCCATTAAGCAAATGCATACAAAATATATATTCAACCATTTCCTAAAATGCTGGTTTTTCTTTAACGTTTGAATTATTCCATAGATTTATCATTTTACGAAATTTATGTGAAAAAAGATGCATTAGAGAAGAGTTTGCCAAAAGTAAAAAACAATTTAACATTATTTCACAGCCAAGTAACAAATGTGCTGAAAAAAATTGCTAGAGTTAGCTGATTGTGATAACAAATGTTTGAGAAGCACTGTGTAAAAATATTTCATAGCTGAAATAATAAAATAAAACCCTCTTGTGGTGAGAAACTGTACTCACTAATGCTACCAATAACTTAACGCTAGGTGGCAGGTTTATATAAAGCTTGTTCCGGTTTTCAGTACCAAGAGCTTTTACACTAGATTAGGTATATTTCAGTTTCAACCACCAATTGTTAGGCTTTTTTTTAACACGAATCTAAACATTAAAAAATAAAACAACAATAATAATGATTGGGTTACTTTCAATTAGTTTCAAATAGTTCTAACACCGCTAGTTAATTCTTAATGAAACTATAAAATTTTAATTACAACACAATTTCTAACTGTTATTATTTATTTAACCCAGTTGACCCGAAATAATACGTGAATTAATGAATTTCACACCTGTTTCTACAACCATCAAACATTCAACAATAATAAACAACAACAAATCTTGAAATTATCCGACAATTTTGTTTAAAAATCTTTCGTTAAATGGAGAAAAATTATAATTTTATTGAAATAGGGCAGGTTAATTTTAGTTTTGTGTAAGTCGGGCTTCTGTTGACTTTCAACTGGAGCTTTTAAGCGTAGACAGTCCGGGTGTTTCAGTTGTTCCACATACGTCGTCGTAACGTTGTTTTCGCCGAATGTAATAAATAAAAATTGAACTTTTTTTTTTTTAAAAAAAAAAACGAAAAAAATAATTAATTAAACATTGCTGTGATTGTTGTAGAATTGATTTTAGACAAGCTTTTGATGTACAAACAAAAATTATACCGGAACAAAGCTCAATGTTGTTATTAATGTTTATATTGGCGAATAATTGTTGTTCCTATTTTATAAAATATTATAATTACAGTAAATCTAAGTGTCTTAAATGTTTATTGTCGATGTAATTCAGTGTGCTTTATTGCGAATATACCGCCAAATTGTCCATGTAGTGTTGTAATAAACGTACAATTTTTTTTATAATCAAATTACAATTGATTGTTTAAACGAAAGCAATAATTGAATCAAATTATATTTTTATATAAATAGAATCAAATAATATTAATTGATTTATTAGACAATAAAATCGTATTTGCTGAATTTAATGGAAACTAAAATGACAGTAGAAACTAAAACGAAAACTGAAGAAAAAACGGTTAAAATTAATCCAAAAAGTCCAACACGAGTTACAATAAACGCTCCATATGCTTATGTAGAGGTGAATTATTTATTTATTATCTAAAAAAATATATATTCTAATTGTTAATTAACCAATTAATTTATTTAAATTGTTATTTGTTATTACAGGAATTGGTATCCAGTTCACCGAATGAAAGGAATTGGCGTGGCATATTTATCGCCCTTCTAGTTATAGTTGCTGTTCTTGGCCTAATTGTTTTTAGTATTGTGTTAGTCTCACCACCAGAAGAAGGACCTAGAACACGTGGCAGCAAGCCAACATTAGAAGATATATTTATAAAATTACCACCACCAGCTCGATTTAATGGTACCTGGATTTCAGGTAGATACCTACATATTTTATCTTAAAAAAAAACTAGAAAAATATTGACCTAATTGTTGTTGAAATTATTGAAATTCGTTCTAAATCTCGAATAACGATCAATAATTTGTAATTTAATGGAACTGGAGATGGGTGGGTTTAAATCAAATATTACCGTGTAACATGACAGTTAAGCATACACGTACCTATATACCTACAGACAGAGCTTTTGTAATCGAAATTCACGCTAATTAATCCTAAATTCGAGCAATTCGTCAAACATGTATGTACAGTGAAAGTTCTAGAATTCAGTCAAAATTTTTACATAGAATTCCTGAAAATTTTCAATTTGTAATATTCAAAATTACCACTCAAAATAGATTTCCATAATTTGATCAAGAAACAAACAGATGAAGAAAAAAAATAGAAGCTGTCAAACTTTCGAGAGGCTTTTGCGTGGTGTTCCCACGTTCAAAGTTTGACGGTATACATACAGCTTCTGGTAGTCATAGTAACGTTATCGATTGCTTATAAAATTACTATTGCCTGTCTGTAAAGGATGGTGAATCTTCACAAACGTGGGATCCATTTTTTTCGTCTTATTTTTCTTTTCTTTCATCATGATTTATTAGTTTACAAAGATATCATTAGAAATATAATGATATTTTAATGTGTAGGTTGAATGTATTTGAAAAATTCACAAAAATAGGGAACAAAACCCAACAATTGACTTTGATTGTTGTTTTTATCAAAAGATCAATGAAAATAACAGAAAGCCAAATGAGATATTTTTCTTTCAGAATCGGAATTTGTGTATCGAGATGAATATGAAGGTGTCACACTATATAATGCGGATAATTTAACAACAAAAGTTATAATGACGAATTCTACATTTGTAAGTATAATATAATTTATCAAAAACAGTTTTCCTTTTAACAAAAATTGTAGCAAAATTCTATAATAAATCATAAAATGGAATAGCTACTCTCTAGATACACCAGTTCTCAACGATTATTATTTTCCCAAAACACAAAACCCATATATTTTATAGCGCGTTGATCGTAAAAGCTTATCATCTATAGTCTTCAGGAGAGTGCTACTTGAAATGTCGCCTGAACAATGTTTTGTTACCGGTACGAGACAATAAAAACCGAATGCTTGAAGTAACTGGTTCACTTCAAAAATTTTGCGTCACTGTCATATTTGGTTTCCTCCTATCAGTTTTATTGAACAACTGTCCTTAAATGTAATCGGTACTATACAGACTTTTATAAATTATAAAATGACGATTGATGATATTCAAAGTAATACGAAAAAGGAACAGGAATCAAATTCTTCTTGTGTCCCTTGAACATGATAACCTTTTCTGAGATTTATCGTCACCGGTTGTTTATTTATTCATCAATCCATGAATGAATCAGGACCCACGCATTATCAACTTTGCTCTACACGTTCGAATATTTTTTTGCTGTGGGACATCACTACAGGCTGGCAACTTTTATTTGATTGACTTGCTAATAAGGCAACAAGAGTAATAACATTGGAGCAATAGCGCACAAACTCTATTTATATCAAACCCAGTACCTTATCAAACGCCCACGTAATAAAGTGGGTCTCTTAATTTTTCATGAGCGTTGAAAGTAGAAATGTACAAAATGTAGCAATTGGAATCATCATTGTTAATGTAAGTTGTTACATGTAATGTTCATAGGGATGATTGTGCATGTAGGAGGCACACGATTTCAATTTGATAAAGTTTGAATATTGAATATAAACCTTGTGCCGTGGGCACTATAGCGCCCGAAGACTGTTTTTCATGAGCCCACCGCTCGCTATTTTTTTCCTTGCCTCATTTTTAATAAAATATTTCAATTTGTGTAAAAATCACGTTTTTTAAATTTGAATCAACTAGATTTGCTTGAAAATGTAAATTGTGCATATTTTCGAATATCTCCAATTTAAGGTAGAAAAACGTTGGGAGCCCCTGGCCTAAACTATCATTTTTGACATCCTAATGATGGCTTATTTATGACAAAAGCATAAAAGACTGCAAATATAGAAAGAGAGAGAGACACACTGAAATCGCAAAATGCATTTTCAGCCGCTGCAAGGCCTAGTGGTCGACGGAGAATTTTCAAATCAAGCTCCTGTAGTTTGAGCAGCGTTATTTATACGACATGTGGCCCAGCATTGTTTTGCAAGAGAATTGGCCTGTCTCTGTTGACTAATCTTAGCTGCTTAATCAGTGGGCATCCACTGTAATCAATTGACCATGTTCTATGGAGCTGTAATAGATAATACCAGTGCTGGAGCACTAAACGGTCACTCTTTATCTTTAAATAACCGCTATTTTAAACGTTTGCGGTTGTCGAAAAGAATCCATTTCTCATCACACACAACAATACGATGAAGAAATGGTTCCGCTTTATTCCATGATAGCAAAAGAAGGGTAGTTACAAGATGATTTTTCTCCGCTCTGAAAAGAGCACTTTGCAATATAATTATAAACCCAAATGTGCGTTTGAAAGGGTGAGGATTTAGTTCACCAGTGAAGAGTGACCGAGAGTTATTAGATCGAAATATCAGTAATATCTACTGTCAAACTTAACACTTAACGGAATCGAACGTTTCATATCAAATGATCTATCAGTTATCTGTCGTCTTCACTTAAAGAACGGGCTAACCGGACAACCGACTGAAGTGCTTCACTTTCAGGGGCACTACGAACTCAAAGTAAGTAATAAACAAAATCATTAGCTTCAACTCCCCATAAATAACCCATTGTTTAATTTTATTCAGAAAATCTAAATTCTCGGTGAAGACACGCCAGAAAATCTCTTTTCCCGGTACACAGTATACATTTCAGTCCAGCTCTAAACCATCATCCCAGATAATTATATTTTCAGCGATAATTCAATATTTATGTTGTTGGGGCTCAGATTGATACGTCTTAAAATGGCCTAAAACAACCATAACTATACTAAACTGGTATTAATACTAAATCCAACTATGAGGTAAACAGCATACCCAAATATCTTCCTTTAAACAAATGAAGAGCTAGGACTTTAATTAAAACCTCGTCCCACAGCAGCTTAAATCCCAGAAGACCTATTTCTACAGAATAATCACAAGAAGTTTACTATGAAAACAACGCCCTATTTCCTCAATACTTCACTCGGGAGTAATTTGTTATGAGATTATCGAAAATATATTCAAACAAAAATCTTAAGAGAACTTCACTGTGAAACAATCAGTGAGTCCTGTTTGATTGTGTTGCATTGGAGATAGAACCTGTTAGAAATATTAGCAATAGAAATGGAAATCTCACCTGTAGCTCCTCATATTAAAGCACTAACAATTCGAGTAGGTGGAAAGCTGCTTTGAACTTTAGATTTTAGTGTTTCTAGAATTGAAGGAAATTGCTGAAACTCTGAAGCGTTTCTATAAAACCGTTTCCGAAAGTAATTAAATATTAGTTTGACTTTCATTAAATTCAACTCGTGTCAATTTACTGCTAATCAAATTAGTGTAACAGTTGGCATCAATAGGAATTTTGCTACAATACCCCCCTTAAAATGAACTTTAATTATAATCTCTAAAACTTGCACTGTTATATTTTTCAATTAAATGTAGAGACTCTACTCAGCTGTTGATTTTAAAATATCGAGTAACTTAAAATACGTCCTATTAATCAGTGAAGTTACAAAAACCTACAAATATACAACATTGGCAAAATACCATATTTACGAAATTCAAACAAGGTTTGTATAAATTTCGAATCAATAAACTGTGAATAAGAACGAAGATTTTCTCGATGATATTGTAATGTTGCAGAGTAAGAAAGCCGGTTTCACCGAAAGAACTAGACATAAATGCCCCATTTCTACAGTATGCTACTTGGTCACCGGATGGTACAGGTCTAGTTTTAGTACATAATAATGATATTTATTATAAACCAAAAGTAGAAAAGGATCTAGTTTGTCGTATCACAAATACTGGTAAAACAAATATTTTATATAACGGTGTACCTGATTGGTTGTACGAAAATGAAATATTAAAAACAACACATACAGTATGGTTTTCACCAGATAGTTCATATTTACTTTATCTAACATTCAATGATAGTTTGGTTGGTGAATATCGTTATCCATGGTATGATACGAAAAATCCAAAAGCAACTTATCCACAAGTAAAAGAATTCCGTTATCCAACTGTATGTTTTAAAATCAAACATTATTAAGAATTTTTCCCCAATTATAAGTTTTCTACAGGTAGAAACACCAAATCCGGAAGTAAGTGTATGGATTGTAAATTTAACACGACCAAAATATCTATTTCCAATCGAGTTAAAACCAACAAATAGTGTGGAAATTGGTAGTTATATAACTAGTGCCAGTTTTCATGGTGAGAATAACGTTGCACTAGTCTGGTTGAATAGAAATCAAAACGTTTCCGTTATTGTCACATGTAAATCACAAAACAATTATAATTGTACTGAAGTAAATTAATTTATCTTTTATTTATCAATTTATGTTTAATTTAATGTTGTTCTATTATAGTTTCATGTTGAACGAGAACATATTGGTTGGTCGGAACGGATATTTCATCCTGTATTCTCATATAATGGAAATCATGCATTAGTACGATTACCTGTTAAAGATGGTGATAATGGCCATTATATGCATGCATGTTTACTTTACAATAATAATGTGATTCCATTAACACATGGAGCATTTGAATTGAGCCGGATATTGGCATGGGATGAACAGAAGAATTTGATGTAAGTATAAGAAGATCGATATTTTCCTGTTTCTATCATTCTATTGTTAATTGATTGAATTTATCCAAATCGAAGAAAAAGTTTGACAACTTTGTCCATCTCCGTAATTTGTAAAAGCGCCGACGATCTCGTCTCGAAGAGAATCGTCTAGAATAACCGACTCTCAAAGACTTCTCTCAAGTTGTTTTCAGCAATAGTCGATAGTATATCCTTATTTTCGAAACATGTTAAAGTTTGCTTGAATGAATAAAGAACTTACTACAGGAAGAGAGTTATTATAAGCGACTACATTATAAAGAGGATTGTCTTGTTAATTTCGATCGTAACTTCCAGTCTCTTCTCGAAACTTTGTCATTAATAATAAGTACATTGAGAGAACACCCTAATTATCAAATCAAACTTTTCAACGAGACAACAGAACACTCTTCATATTGAAATAGCGTATCTTCGTATTTTCAGCTTTTTAAAAGTGAAATTGATATTGTCCCAACTGACTCGCTATATAACCGTTATTTGTTATCCATGAAATTTGAATCTGTTTTAGATTTTTAAAGCTACTTCTAGAGGTTTCTGTTTACTTGTTAAGTTAACAGAAGTTCACTTTGATGTGAACATTTTTATCAATTTGTATAACCTAGTTATAATCCACTTTTATTGGATCTAAACTTGTTTGTCATGAAATCAGCTATATCATATAATCAATATTTGGAAAATTTGTATGTAAACAAATACGCCATTGACAGAACTGATCATTTATCTTTTTGTTGTTGTTCGAAAACAAAGTCCTCCAACTTCCCCATAAACCAAAACAATGGAAATCCATCTTTTTTCAACCTAAATTATTATTACACACACGTTACGCACATAACAATACAAATATTTAACAAACGAAATACTTCAACTTCCATTGCGGACTTTGATGAAATTTTGACGAAATTCGGTCGAATCAAAACATACAGCCAAAAGGCAAATGTAGAGATCAAAGTACTATTGTACACATGCCTCTGGTAATTAAGTTGGCAGAAAACTTCAATCAATAATGTTACCTTCTGACGATCGATATCGTGATAACCGCTACATTGTCTTGCACATTCCATTTAGTGATAGCTGCGTCTTTGAATTTCATAATAACAAATTCCGCACAACCTCCTAATTGACTCACTATACAACCGTTATTAGTTGTATCTGTAAAATTGCACGGGAAAAAGACGTTGGCAGACACAATCTATTATTCTTTCGTGTTTAGTCCTCCAATTTTCTCATGTATAAGCCAAGACACTGGAAAGCCTTCCCTAGGGTATTACACACTTTACGACTGTAAAACAAGACAAATATTTGCTTAACAAAGAAAATACTTCAGCTGCCATTGTTAAATTTAATAACTACTTGTGGGTCGATGCAAACCATAAAAAATCGCACAATAAGACAGTTGTGCAGGGGTTGAAGTACTATTTTCCATGTGGCAGTGTGAAGTTCTGTTAACATTACAAAAGCATAGACGTAATGTAAGAAGTAAAGAAACTTCCATATAACTGAATTGAATTAATGATTCTAACACATTTCGTTTAATTATAAATGCGCCTTTAAAACTATTGGAATTTTATACGAATAGGAACAGAAAAGAACACTTGAGGAGCTCTCCTTCAGTTAATAAACCCTCTTGCTTTTCTTAACATGTTTCGTTTAATGCATGGTTGAGTTTTTTCAACAAAATATAAACCAACTTAAATTATGATACGTTTCCAGATATGCTTTGGCAACTAATGAAAATGCCCCAGGTGTCCGTCATTTATTCAAAATCGGCGATACAAATTCCTCACAACCATGGACTTGTATGACATGTCAATCGAAAATCGATCCAAATATGACTTATTACTATAATCAAGATAATATTTATTTTATAAATGAAACAATGATAAATGATAGTTTATTAGTTGATTATAAATGTGAATATAATAATGTGATATTTAGTAAAAATTATAAATATTACATACAAGAATGTTTGGGACCACAAATACCTGTTGTATTTTTGGTAGAAACATCAACAAATACACGTTTAACTGTATTAGATACAAATAATAAATTACAACGTAAAGTACGTAATTTATCATCACCACAAATTAAAACAATACAAGTTGAAATTGAATTTGGATATAGAGCACAAGTACGTTTGTATTTACCACCTGTATTACGTGAATATGAAGAAGTTGCTTTCCCTATGATACTTCTAGTGTAAGTTTTATTTTTAAACAATAAAGCGTTGATATAATTGTGGAAAATTGTAGAGATGCTTCACCATCTTCACAAACTGTTTCACAACGTTGGGAATTATCATGGGCATGGTATTTAGCAAGTACACGAAGTTATATTGTTGCAACAATTGATGCACGCGGTTCTGGTTATCAGGGTGTACGTATGCGACGTGAAATCCAACATAGAATCGGTTCAATTGAAGTCCAAGATCAATTAGCTGTATTAACATATTTACGTGATACATTCAGATTTATTGATAGAACGAAAATTTGTACAGTTGGTAAAGGATATGGTGGTTATGTGGCTGCAATGATGTTAATACAAGATTATCATCAAGTTATCAATTGTTCTGTTAGTATTTCACCGATAACAAACTGGAAATATTATAGTAAGGATTAATTTTTGTTATAATCGAAATTTGAATCAAATTTCTCTATTATTTGTTGATAGATTCGTATTTTACTGAAAAATATCTTGGCTTCCCCACAAAACAACAACAAGCATTTAATAATGCTGATTTAACAATGCGTGCTGGTAATTTGAATGAACGTCATTTTCTTCTAATTCATGGTAGCGCTGATACAACAGTAACACCACAACATTCATTAACATTCGCTAAAGCCCTAATTGATGCTGAAGTTCTATTCCAACAATTAGTAAATAATCAATTCTGTGATTTTGTGATTGTTAATATGATAATCGATGAATTTTTACAGGTTTATCCGGATGAAAGTCATGATTTTAGTCAAAAATCTCTGATACATATGTACAAAGAAATCGATCAATTCTTTAACGATTCATTTGGTCCTACTTTAGATGAATGGAGTGATGAAACCAGTTTTTTTATACAATAAATTGTTATCTGTTCCATAATTGTTAAATTGTAAACGAAATGTAGAATTTATTGAATGATGAAACAATTTTTGAATTCAAGCTCAACTAGGATTTTTTCTAAATAAAAAATAAATGAAACTCAGTTGCTTAAAACCAAAAGAGAGGCTTAAATACGATGAACAAAACAAACATATTAAAAACGTCCATTTCATCCCGTTTACGTATCTGTGGAATGTGGTATATTTTATGTATACAGCTCGTCCGCTAATTAGTATAACCAGAATATTCTTAAATCAATTGTATGGAAAGTGGAAGAGCTTTTTACTTTGGTAGGGCAACTTTTAAGCTATTGTCGTGTCAAACAATAATCTCCAAGTATGACTTTTCCAATTTATTGTTATTGTAGCAAATGTAGGATTTCGTAGCGTGTTCTAGTAGCGAATTTTGGATTGGTAAAGTCAAAGTATCGGAAATTTCAAACTGAAAAGCTCCAATTTTATCAATCAAGTAATAACGTAGAGTACGGTAACGTTTAAAGATGGCTTAATTGTTGTCTTTGTAGCTCTTCTATTTTTACCATTGATTGCGGTCTAGTTTAGATATACGCCAATTAGCGGACATGCTGTATATTACTGTATTAAAATAGTTGGTAATATAATTTTATAATATTTGTACAAAAATATATTTTTATTATCAATAGCCGCATTCCTATTTATTTATGTTTTTTTTTTAATATAAAATATATAAATGTTTATATGTGCCTGACCTTAGCTTTATCATTATAATTACTGACTGCTAAGTTGAATGTTTATCATTTTTATTATGATCATAATATAGACAATTTTTTTTGCTTTATATAACATAAATAATAGAGATTAAAATTATATAATCATTGTTGATGATGTTATTATATAAAAAGAACAAAAACAAAACTATTTGTATGATGTACTGATTTAAATGTGACACCAAAGCCAAAATAAATGTTAACTTTATTCATAAATAATAATAATAATAATAATAATAATTTGTCCTTTCTCATAAAGAAGACAAAATTATTATCAATTAAAAAAAAAGTTATCATTAGAGAAGAATTTTAATTAAATTATAAATAAAATATGAAATTCGAAACGACTAAATAGAACCGGATAATAAATAATGCAATAATCATCTTTTTATCTGTTTTATTTTTGAAATTTGATGGTAGTGATTTTAGAATGGAAATAAATTATCTCTAAAATTGAGAAGCGCATATAGCTTATTTTTACCTAAAAACAGGGGCGGATTCACCATGACGCTACTAGTGTCAGGTCCCGAATCGCTAAGGTGTAGTAGAGGCTCGTTTAACCGACTTTTGCATTATCCGATATACCATTTTTACGAAAAATCATCGTCGAGTGTCGAATGAACCGAATTCTTAAGTGCACATACCATAAATATCTCTCAGTATTATCTTACATTTTCCTTAATCCGACAGGTGTTTGGTCCTGTAGTAATCTGCCAAACGAACTTCCACTGTAAGTTACTGTGAGTAAAGGTTACGTAGAATTACTTGTTATTTTCTTCCACTCAGGGGGCCCAAAATCATTATTAGCTTGGGGCCCCAAAGAGTGTAGATCGACTACTGGCTAAAAAACGTAATTTTTTGCGTTAAATTTGACTCAACGTTTTTGTTTATCTCTCCTCAAATTACTAATTCTTTCTATAAAGTCGATAAATGTTTTAATTAATTAAAAATTAAAATAGTTGAATGAATGTGGGATAATTGCGTCAGAAAATCTTATACAAAAAAAAAAAATAGAAACAACTATTTCTTAATACCTACCTATACCTACATGTTCAAGGAAATTCGGTTATTTATCGAGATTTGTTAGAAATTTATGCATTTTAGGAAATAAAATCTTGAAATTTAAGATTAATATCAAAAAAGATCCATTTAACAGCTTCTTAATTGCCCAATGAAAAACTAATTAACAATTAACTTTTTAATCAAACATGTATCAACAGTTAAGCCTTGAAATAAGGTTCGATATCGGTCTCTATTTCTACTAAAACCGGAAATGTACATAAGTAAATCAAAAAGTATAAATTTGAACTTGATTTTTTAATGACTACCGGATGTTTAATCCAAATAAATTTGATTAACAGACAAAGAATTGTATGGAAGTAAACTTTTCCTATTACGCAAAATTTTGTTAGAATTTTCAATGTAGGGAAAGTCTTTCGTAAATTCGTAAATCTGATATGTTTATCAATAAAACGTTTAATTTAAAGTTGTTTTGAAAACTTAATCCGAGAAAATGTTTCATAAATATAATGATGAAAGTTACCGACAAATCAAAGTAAATGATTAACTGATAATAAAACTAATCTAATAACACTATTTTAAAGATGTAAATATGCAAAAATAATTGGAAAATACATGGAAAACATCAAATGAAAAAGAAAATTGAACATTCATATTGCTTTGTATCTGGAAAATATGCGCCAAAAATTCAATTTTGTAAATACACATGCGCAGACTTTTAAAGCTTGTACAACCCCAAATAACAAAACTCCCTAGAAGCCCATTTCTTACATCAAAATGACAATAATAATCATCGAAATAAAACGATAAATAATTGACTAATATATATTTTCAACTCTAAATAATAGCAATTTTGGTTTGTTTAGATTATTGTAATTATTTTATTGATTAATATATAGGAATAGGAAAGCTTTATTAACAGTTGTACCAATATAAAAACCATCTGATTTTCCTACATTCACCTTGATTGCAGTGTTGCCGTTTCCCAAATATTTTCCCAAATTCAAAGCATCTTGTTACAGTGGGAGTAGACTTTATAGCAAAGATTGGTTTAGTTCTTTCTATTTGTTACTAATACAGAAGACTCTAATTTAAACGGCATTTACTTATCATTTTTTTATGAATACAAAATTTCCCCCGAAACTAGACATTTTATGGGAAAATGACTGGAGTCTCAAAAATAACAAATGGTAACGTAACACTAACCAGAATCATCTTTCAGTCAAGGATATCTATATATAGATATCTTTGCTTTCAGTATACTTTTATTCAAAGTCAATTATTTTTTGTTTATTCATCCTACACTGTTTTTCTTTTCTGCAAGGCTATATCTATTCCTTCCCTCCTAGTTTCTTTGGGTCTGTGTCTGTTTTTTTTCTATAATAGTTGTACTGGCATATATAGTGCAGTGCTTTGGCTAAATCATACCAACTGTCATTCTTCTGGTTTTTCAGTTATGGCTACTTTTTCTTTAAATGAATTTACTCTACACCTAATTCCTCTTTTTAGCATGGTTACATCTACCCCTTCTCTCCTAGTTTCTTTGGTTTTTCTTCTAGTTACGATGGCATATTTAAATAAGATGATTAGATCGTTTGGCTACTATAGCCTTCCTGAACAACGACCACAGATGATCTATTGTTCTTAACCCTCCATCTATTGATATCCCAGGAAAGATGCCTCTTTAGCAAAGCTATATAACTATCTCTCTAGGCGACCTCTTCGTCACTTCAGCCGGTGATAGAGTCACACTGCCTAGGTGGGTGAGTCTTATGGAGCCAAGTACGTGCATAGTACGTGCTGCTTTGCCCAGTTTTTTGAGATGGTATCTCACTGGGTAGTGCTCACTTAAGAGGTTCGTTACCAGTCTTAGTTCGTTCCTATAGATAATACTTAGGTCGAGAAGCTTTCTAACATTTTAATAAATAAACTTCTTTGTCTGTCACATTCCTGGACATTGTCTCCAAAGGAGTCTTGGCTAACCCTCAGAATGGCTCCGGTCCTATGAGTGGAGCCATAGTACCTGTTCTCGCAAGCTCATCGGTGATAGCATATAGACATATAGTTCAGTGCTTTTTTCATCTATCACTCATCACTGATTTTCATGCCGCGGCCAAAAAGTTCTGTTATTGCTTGTTCTTCAACTGTTCCATTTCTTGTATGGACGATATATGTGATATTCCTAAAAATCCTCGGAAATAATCCATATTTATTCACTTCTTTATATTATATTTGAGTTTTTACTTCTAAACTAACGCTTTTTGACTATCAGTTGTAATTACACGAGAGCTTTTCGTTTATCCAAATAAATTTGATTTTATCAGGTTCAATTTGTAGAGTCGAGTTACCTACAACCTATTCAATTTTGAGTTTAAAAATGCCAAGTTTATTTAGGAGAAACGGAAAGCTCGAGTGTAATTCGGTGGAATAATTTGACGAATAATAACAATAAATACAAAAATCAATTTGAATACAAACTGTAAACTGTCAAAAGTGACAAAAGTCAAATCGTTGTCAGGGCAAAAAGGATAAACAGATTTTTATCGCGGATAAAAAGGTAAAGTTGTCTATGGTTTATCCTTTTGGTTGTCCTGACGATTCCATTTTTTTAAAAATTATCCGCTGTCAATGGCAGTGTTCGTTGTCGTTTTTAATAGTGAGGCATGCGCCTTGGAGACTTACTGCACATGCTCATATCATTAGAAATTGAAAAATTTGCCAAATTTAATGATGTGCACATGTGCAGTAGGTCTGCAAGGCGCATGTGTCGCTTTTAAAGACAGCAACGAACACTGCCAGTAACAAAAATCTCATCGCTTATGGGAAATTTTACATAGGAGTTGAATTATCATAGAGAGTTTATTTTTTTATAACCGGCACACAGTTCCTTTTTGCGAAATAATGACACCTCAATATTTATAATTCCACTGTATTTATTCCAATGATTAATCAAATATCGGTTGGTTTTTCTGCTATATGGTCAAAAACAGAAATAATTTGAGTTCAAGCATTTTTCCATTCACCAAATTACCACTGGACATTACTAGATGTGGCAACACAGCACTTGATTGTTATAAAATTCAACAAAAATTATTCAATATGGCGTGTTGACAGTGACGTTTCTGTTTACATAATTGCGTGTATTCTTCCACACAATAATAATTAAAACGAATTTATGTGGCTTTAATGATAATATGAGAAGAAAATAAAGATACTGAGGCAGTCCAGTTCATATATCAAATAATAATAATAATAATAATAACAAATAACAACAACAACAACAACAAAAGTGTGTATATATGGATAAAGATTTACAATAAATTACATTGATTATCCATAATAATAGGGGCAAAAAAAAACATTCGATAATAATTATCGGGAAAAAAAAACGATAAGTGTTTGTGGAGGAAAAATCAGAATTATAATTCGTAAAAGAAAATGGTATTAAAGTGTACGTTGTGTTAAACAATAATCAAGACAGCCATATCAAAGAAAAACAAAATAAATAAGGCAGAAATTGTTGAAATTTCCTATAACAGTAGGTATACAGATGTTATACAATACAGTGTTCGGATAGTAATTGCTGTACATAACACAGTATTGTAAGTATAATTTTGTTTCAATTTAATGAATAATTGCTATGTTTCTTATTGATAATAAATACAACAACAATGATGATGATGATGATGATGATGATGACAGCTGACATTTCAATAGAAAGTCAACATTTTTGTATTTCTTTCCTTTTTTTTGGTTCAGATCCGTTTTTACGACCTCAATACCAATCAAAACCGATAATACTTAATTACCATAGAATGTCACAACGAATTATCCACAAGAATATTGACGATATTATTGGAAATTTGGCAATTATCGATTGAACAATAGATGAAAACATTAAAAATAACAACAAAAAGAAAAAGACATAAAATACGTACGATTAAATAGAAAAATTAACAATGTACTTTATTCATATGCAAACATAAATTATGAAACAATCAAGGACAGATAAAGATTATATAAATATATGTTCACTTTTACCCATTCCCAGACATGATTAAATTAAGATATGTAGAGTTCTTTATTATTTCAAGCATAACTCGCTGTTATACTATTTTTAACAAAATGAATTTACAACAAAAAAAATATTTGTAATTGAATGTCTCTCTATCTCTCTCTTTCTTTCTTTCGTTTGCTCCAAGATAGGTATCAATTTAACAACAAATTCCATCAATCAATTTCAATTTGTGTGTGTGTGTATGTGTTGTTTTTTTTTTGTTGTTGTTGTTGTCTGTCTATGTTGCCAAATATTACAGTAAATTTCTATTTTTATTGATTAAAAATTGCGTGAATAAATATTAGGAAATGAATATAAAAGGGATTTATATTAAATTAAATAAATAAATAAATAAATAAATAATGGATAAATTAATTAATTAAATGTGTCGAGTTAAAGGAGTGGAGAGAAATATCTTTCATATCTACACTTGAATTGATTTAAAATTAAAATAATCGCCTACAGTATTTTTGTCTTGTTGTGATTTCTCAAATTATACATCTTTCTATTTTTATTAATTTGTCATGTAAATTAACAAAATCGAAATTGAGATGAAGATGTAGATTTGTTCAATTATTTACACTTATCCCTTGATTTACACGGTACTTAATTTACGCGATTTTAAAATAAGTTAAAACAGTATCGTATTGGTGAACGCACTCTTTTGTAATTTCGATCAAAAGTTACCGAACGCAGCCTTTTCAAAAAGCACCAATCGCGCAAACATCAGTCATTTTTGTTTTACACGGTTTCGATTTGCACGATTTGTCCAGGAATGATTCTAACATGTAAATCGAATGATGGGTGTATTTATTTTTTGATAAAATTGTGAACGCTTTACATTGGTCGTTTTCCAAAATAAGAACGACACTCAAAATTTGTTATGTTATCAGCAAAATGATGAAAATTTGTAAATTATTATTGAGCTTATGTTGTAACTAAATTAAATTTGTATTCAGTGACACACACGGATTATGATGAACGAAAATACATATTTTTTGGGCAGTGGCGTATTACCTTACGGGCAAAAAGGACAATTGGCAAGGACCTCAATTAACAGAGGGACCCCAAATTATTCAGTCAAGTGTATTAGTTAGTGGCGTTCTTTTCATTGATATCACTCTTTTAATCCATTCTCCCTAATGGGAGCGAAATTTGCTGCTTTTGATCAGAATTTTGGCATTCTTTGTTTCTTTTGATGAATTTAGTGCAAATTTTGCAGGTTTTGGCGAAAATCATTGAAAATTCAACGTTTTTAGAGTTGCTGTATGGCATTCAAATGAAAAAGCGTATTTTTCAGATGTGAATACGAGTGAAATATTCGGATATATTTGCACCATCCAGAAAGACCATGGCTTAAAACGTTTTTCTCATTATCTCATTTTTGCAAAATTATGGACATATCTCTTTCTTGCATCAGATTTTATCTAAAGTTGTTTTCCTTTAAGTATAATATCCTAATTCAATACTTAAAATGGGGGGCCCTAAATTCATAGTTTTCTGGGCTCCCTAAATTCATAGTTGCTGGGGTCCCATGATGCTAAAATACGCCACTGTTGCTGGGTGTATAGTTTCCGTAGCCGATTGTGTCTTATTTTCGATGGTATGTTTTAGGATGTAACTCCTATAAGCAGTAATTGGACAAAAATAATTGATGGTACATTCTTGTGTTACTTTTTTGTGACTAATCAGATGGAGTCTTTAGATTTTCCCTATATACTTTTATTTTCGAGTTATTCCCCTATTTTAACATTTTCACAATTTAGAAGATGCTTTATATTTCTTATGTTTTCAAATACAGTAAAAGCTTGATTATCTGATGGGTGAGTGTGAACAGTTGATTGAAAAACAAGGATAATCGTACAATATTTTATTTAAGCTCACATACCATATACATACAATTGCCCATCCTGACATCAATAATTTAATTTTCATTGTCCGTCCAACCTCTTCCAAGAACAATCTGAAAATGAAGTATCATCTTGTTTTATGTTCAGAACACAATGAAAAACGACAATTTTAAAACCGATCAATTAATCGAGAAACGGATAATTTACTTATTCTACTGTATAACGTTTATACCCCCCAAATGGAAAGAGAGTTTTGCAAAATCCGTAAGAGATAGAACCGAAATTATATTCGTTTAATGTAAGAGTTATGGCATTTTAATTTGGATTTGGTACGCTTGACTTTTAAACACTAAAATTACAAATATGTCAAAAGACCGAAAATAAACTACTACAAGTTATCAGTTTAAGATCGTGTTGCCACTAGACGTGAACATTTATGCGACTATTGCTTCGAATTTCTCGTGCTCACTATTTAAATATTATCTTGTCGAGTAAATCGCACGAGAAAAGCTCTCCAAAAGTTTATGCTAAGTGCTTCTAATTTCTTCTTATTGTTAGTGGAAGCACGGGTCTACGGTTTAACAATAAAATTTACCAAACAAAGATTTTGTATTAAAAAATACAGTAGAAACCCGCTTAACCGACTTTCGAATTATCCAACCCTTTTTTTATTGAAAGGACAAAATTTATTTTTAACCGTCAAATCTCTTTTCCATTCTTATATTATGAAATTACTAGTCATTAGTCATAACAAAGGTTGGTTTGAATGGAGTAAGGGTCTATGCTAACGACGACTTTTTATCGCGCTAATTACTTGCGATTGCAGTGCGTAAAAATGTCGTCAAAGCGAATTGTTTGTGTTTGTATCGATACAAACGCGCGTAAGCATCACGATACAATATAATGAGAAGCGGTAAAGAAGAGGCGCGCGTATACGCTACCGTACCCACGCAATTGCAATTGTGATAATAGAATTTTGTTATGTGCTGCATTTTTTCTTTTGTTTTTACTAAAAATGTAATCTTTTGATACCGATCGCTTTATAATTGAAATACAACAACCTCCAGTTACGATTTCTTTTTAAAAACAGTGCCAAAGCCAGCGTAAGCAGTGTTGCCTCGACCGACATCATCTTACTACTGTTGACGAGTCTTTGATCAAAAAGTCGCAGATGTAGCGCATTTTTTTCTATCATATTCATACTACAGCGCTATTGCATCGACGTATTAATGCGTTTGTCAATTAATGAACAGCTGTAAAGATACACAGACTGTAAATGTATCGCGTTTGCAACACCGCATGTGATCAGTACGATAAAAAGTCGTCGTCTGCATAGGCCCTAATGTGGCATAAAGGTAAAACGTCTTTCTGTATTATTCGGTTAAATGGGCTTCTACTATAATGGAGACATTATAAAGATGTTTAGATTAAAAATGCAAATTACAAATTCAAAACTCCAATATTTTATTATTGATTTTCGCATTGTTTTTAAGTTATCGTGAATAAGATAAATCATTGTTATATAGTAATAGTAATTTTTAATTCACTATTTCTTCTAAACTTATTAAATTCTTAAACATTAATTCTTTAGCCTTCCTTCTTTCATACATAATGGCTATTAAAATATGGAATGAAATATGTTTTATTTACCTATTATGGGTGTCACATGATGTTTGTTTTTAAGAAATTGAAGGTTTTTCAAAAGTTTACAAAATTATTTCTCAACTAATACCTCTATGATCAATAAAAGACTGAAACAAGCCGATTGTTTATTACTAAAGCTGAATTATAAAAACCATATAGTAGTTCCTTTAGAAGTGATCTATTTAAGTTATAGCAACTGTGATTTAAAAAACAGTGATAATAGTAATCCTTGAATGCTTCACTGATTTCATAAGTGTCTTTTATTAAATAACGCATTGTACTTTAAAACAATAAAGCTGAGTGCATTTTTTGCAAAATTATTGTTTCGTACACTATTTCATGACAGCATATTTCATTTAATTGATTAATTAATTAATTGATTAATTGATTAATTAAGATAATAAATGGAATGAATCATATTTGATACTACTACTACTCAGCTTGTATAAACTTAAAATTCATTTTCTAGAATAGATGAAATCCTAATCCGGTAAATTATAGAATTTTCCTTCAAAAAATCTCTACTAATCTGTTGATTTTCATTTGATATGCTGTCATTATTATTCTTGATTTTGTGACGACCCCAAAAGCACTAATATCGCCATTTAACTAATTAAAATAAATATCATTTGTGATTGTTATCTTATCGATAAAATATAAATTTGAGCTTTTGTTACGTGCAATTTCTAGTGCGCATTTTAATGTTATAATAGTTATTTCTTTCTTAATTTATATGATTTTTTGATTTAATTTTCTGCCTATTTATTTTTTTAGATGATGTTGCCGATACTGGTATCGCCATGGGAACACCAGGCGATAAAGCGGAAAACAGAAAGGTAGTGCAGAATCAACAATTAGATTCTGAACAACATATACCATCTACATTATCAGTAACATTAACAAGTTCTGGTGTTTCCCAATTACATCAGCCTAGTACATCAAGAACAATAATAACAACACGAATTGGAGCAACAACAACAACAACAATAACAAATACAACAACAACAACAACAACAGAAATGGGAGTAATTAGTAGATGGCCATTACAACATCAACAACATTTAGAAACTATATCTTCATATCAATTACAACCAATAAAATCGGAAAATTTTCAAACAACAACAACAACAACGAATCTTAGTAGTTTAGAACAAGCACATATTGAAGATTATTATACACAAACGAAATATTATCCAAGTAGTACAGATAGTTTACAAGTTTTATATCCAACATTGCCACAAAAACAACAAGAAGAGAAAACATTCCGTAGTTATGATGAACCGGGACCCTCAGGTTTACAGACAACAACACCAACAACAACAACAAAACGAATTGGAAGTAAAGTTAAGAGAACGCAAAAAAGTAGTATTGCAACAATAGAAACACAAGTAGTAGAACAACAACAACAGAAAAGGGTGCACACTTGTTCGATATGCCAAAAAAATTTTGTGAGTATAGAAAAATTAACAAAACACCAACAAATCCATACAGGAGCATCACCATTTAAATGTGAACATTGTAAAAAATCATTTACATCAAAATTTAAATTAGTACGTCATACATTAATACATTCAGATCAAAAACCATTTAATTGTACAGTATGTGAACGTACATTTCATCGTAAAGATCATTTAAAAAATCATATAAAAGTACATAGTCCTAGTAAAAAAGTTTATATATGTGAGAAGATTGATTGTAAAAAAGAATATACATCACAGATGAGTTTTCGTAAACATCAAGCATTACATGCAGCTGAAGAAGGTAGTTTACAATGTCAAATATGTTTATCAATATTTAAAACAAAAGATGATATTTTATATCATTTAAAAGTGCATGCTGGTAGTCGTACAGTGAAAAATCCAAGTGAGAAAAAATTTACATGTGATAAATGTGAACGTAAATTTTTTACAAAAAAAGATGTACGTCGACATATGGTTGTACATACTGGTATGCGTGATTTTTTATGTCAATTTTGTCCACAACGTTTCGGTAGAAAAGATCATTTAGTAAGGCATATAAAAAAATCACATTCAAAAAATCTACCACCTGATGATTTAGAAACAACAATTAAAACTGAAATAATTAATGAAAATATTAATAAAAAACCTGAAACTATTGTTAAATCATCAATAAAAATTGAACAAGATATTAAAACGGAATTTACCGAAAATGTAACGAATCCATCTGATACATTCAATTTTCCATTAGATTTATTACCACAAGAAACATTTGATGAATTATTACAACGTGAATTTCTACCATCAACATCAACACAAAATGTTGATAATGATGATGATGATGATGATGATGATGATGATATTGATAATAATGTTGATGATGATGTTGGATTAAAAGATTTAAGCGATAATTTATTATTTAAACAAACAACAACAACAAAACAAGATGAACAACCATCTGATGAACAACAATCGCAAAGTTTCGATGAAACAATTTTACATAATATTAGTGAAACATCAACATCGATAATTGAAGGGAATTTAGCAGATCCTGAAATTATTAGTGAAAGTGTATTGAATGATCCAGCAATACAACGATTATTACAACCTAGTGAAGAGAAAAATCTACCATTACCTGGTTTTAGTCAAACATTTCAATCACCACCACCACCACCGCCACCATAGAAATTACAAAATTTCCATTACTTGTATATTACAATAGTGCCTCAATGGGGGTGACCTGATTTTATAAAAAAAAAAAAATGAATCTATCTCTTATCTAATCATGATATATTTTCGTTATATAAAATAATACAATTGTGATCGTTTTTTTTTGTTTTTCAATTTTTTGATTGTCCGTGTTTTTGTTAATTCCATGACGCGGAAGATTGGTGGTGTTTTCTATAAAAAATTTCCATTTATTGTCTAAGAATCTGTCTATTCTAGTCTTGAAATCAAATGTTTCACAATCTATCGTTTGCATAAATCAATAATTATTACTAAAACATAGAGATTATTGCTGTTAATTATTGTTTTAATAAAAGGGGCAGCTTGTTTTGTGTGAATATTGCCTACAAACATTTTTTTTTTGTTTATATATTTTTTCTAATTAGCATTTTAATTGTTGAGATTTATAAATTTTATATGTTCTATTAATATATTTTATTATTACTAAAAATTGTTTATCAACAAAAAAAAAAAATTGTATTTGTTATAACAAAAACTCATCGAAATTGTACTTATTCCAATTGAAATTTTTGAGTGAATCAATCGAAATTTTGATTTTGTTATAACAAATAATATCACGATCTGTTATTTATAAAATATATCTTCCAAAGGAGACAAAATTGGTGCTAATAATTATATTGAAATTTATATATTTTATAATAGAATTGTATCCAAAAAAAAGAGAAATAATTGTTTAAACTAATTAGGTGATTATTTTGAGGATTAGCTGTCGTTTTATCTTTTTTTTTTCTAATAATTTCTTTAAATAAATATCGACAATAGTTTTGTTATTAATAATCAATAATCAAGTACAAACATGTTTACAACAAAAAAAGGCAACAAATAACATCATTAGGAATTTTGTTTTAATTAATAATAATTTATTTGTTTTTAAATAATATTTCTTCAAAGGTGTGATATAAAAATTAATAATAAATAAAACGAAATCTTAATGATTGTTAATATAAATAGATGATAGTAATGATTTATTTTTAATTTTTAATTATTTTTTTTTTGGAATTAACAAGACACATCATTATCACAATAATTGAAAATAATCTACCTCACTTGTTACAACAATTCATTGCTGTACAAACAGCTAGTCATAGTTTTTAAGAGAGTTTTATTGTATAATATTAGTTTTTTATTATTATTCATATTATTATTATTATTATTATATACATAATCGTTTATGATAAATAACATTACTTGTTAAAATTGTAAATAGTTTATATCTATATATACATATATAGTAAGTCTATTTTTATACAAATTAAAGTATTATTTATATTATGCAGAAGAATACACCTCGCTTATGTTCACATAAAATTTTAAATAACGCGCCATTATTGCTACCAATGTCAATTAAATATATTTTTTTTTTTAAGAAAAAATTGTCAAAATAATCATTGAAATACCAATAAATTGCATTTTAATGGAAATCTGTTGGTTTTATTTACTGTTTAAAGTCATCAAATGCCATCAATTTATTAATTTTATGAAATCGTTGGGAAATGTCTATTGAACTCTATACATATTTGGAATGGTAACTGTTGTATAACCGGCGAACATAAATATAGAAAAGAAACGGACAATGTGGGACCATATCTTTCTCTGTTAGACATCTTTCTATTGGATTGTGAAAGTGTGACGTCCAGTTGACAGTGTTGCTATGGCATTGCGTTCCATATAAATCAACTTTATTAAATGAGGTTGCATGGATGTCTTGAATTGTTTAGAACGCAATACCATAGCCACACTGTCACTTGACTTCATGACTGTCGCTGTTAAGGAGGTTCGAGCGAATCTATAGGCTATAGGAAAAATTGTTTTTCAACTTTGAGATTTGAAGTTTGGTAGGTATCACAATGAATACTTGATTGAACTATTCTCAAAATTTAAAAACGATTCACCCTCTAGTTTCTTAGAAAAATGCCTCTAAAGATGACATTTTCCAAAGCTTTTATACACAGAGGCTCTTATGGGAGCAAAGTGTTCACTGTGCCTTTTTCCAATTTTTTCGCCATTAACCGCCCAACTTTGAAGAATTAAAAACCGACTATGATAAACTTGAATACCTAGCGAACATTATTACACTTTTAAAACATGCGGTTACCGATGAAACTATTTGAATAATTGAAGTTAAATTACGTTTTGTAATCGTGAGTAATGAGAGCAAAACACATTACTGAAGATTTGGCAACGTCGCACGGACAATTGAGAGGGGAAAAAGAAGATAGAGATATAGTTAGAAAGAGAAGCATAATACTCCTTCAAATACAAACACAACAGCGGTGTTGCCACATCTTTTTATCACACCGCATTAGTCAAAAGTAACCAAGTCCTTTCATTACTTTTTTTTTCATAAATAAATACCAATTATCAATTTTCAAGCTGGTTATTTTATTATAAATTAAAATAAAGAATTTTCGTTACAACTTTAAGAATAAAGAATACAAAAAAATCTTAACACTACTTTGACTAAATAGTTTCGCTCGAACCTACTTAAGGCCGATAATTATTTAGCATTTTAATTATTTAATTAGCCCAGTTAGCCCGTATGGTCAAGGAGCCCAGATATGCGTATCTACTTTTTTTGTTTTGTAAAAATCGTCTGTTTCTCTAAATACAATTTTAAGGTGTGGGAGAAATCAAAACAGCTCTACTGATGATTGGGTTAAATAAACGGCAATAATAATAATTTAATACATCTATCAGCATTGATTTCATAATGTTCATGCTGAAATTAAACAAACAGACAATGTTCTCAACAACAAAGTGTTCTAGGCTAAAAAGAAATGAAGAGAGTACCATATTGACCTCTCTTTTAATTCTGTAGTAGTGTCTATACGTATATAGAGTTCAGTGGAAATTTTGGTTAATTTAGGGATTTTTGCTTTTATTGATAACTGGGATTGGTTTTTTAATTTAACATTGCCAAATCTAGATTTGTTGTTCAAGTTTACTGATTTATCCTAATAATTAACATTATTAAGAACAAGTTGCTAGTTTTACACAATCTTTGAACAATTGTGCCTGCATTATTTGTAAACCTAAGAAATAAATACAATGATTTTTCGATATCACTGATTATTATTGAATGTGATTTCGACTTCTCCACAGAATTTTTATAATACAATCCGGCAACGTCGCTGAGTCGCTGCCAGCTGTCAGTTATTAACCTCAAACTTTTATAGGTTATTGAAATCAATTTTTTGTTCTTTATTTAAAGAAAAAACATTTGAATGTTGATTAAATTAAATTAAATATCGGTAAATTCGTATAAATATCAATACGATGTATATAAAATTCAGATTATCTTTGTTTTAGTAAATTTTCAATTATGGGCTTATTAACTGATCCTAGTGCCGGTCAGGGTAAATTAACAAAAGCCCTATTAAGATTCCATACAAAACTTGAAATATTATTGTATATTAGTGGCATTTTATATTTCTGTTCATTAGCTTATATGCCATTGAATTTAGGTACTTATTTCTCAGAGAATGCCCTATTACCAGGTTTAGTCAAATCGGAATTACGTGATGATCATTCAATAAAAATCTATCATCAAGAATTATTAGATGAAATGAATAAATATACAGATACATTACCATATCCGTGGTTGTTGGCTAAATTCAAACAAATCGGTCTAGATACATATACGCATAATTTTACATTGAATTATCCACTAGGAAAAACACAAGTATTGATTGTTTGATTGTTATTATTATTTTTGTAAAATTATCAAATTTATAGAGATTTACAGGAAAGAATGTGTATGGTATTTTGAGAGCTAGTCGAGCTTCCAGTACAGAAGCCCTAGTTTTGAGTGTACCATACCGTACACCGTCTAGTATGCAACCGACAACTGCACCATCAATCGCTATAATGCTAGCATTTGCTAAATTTGCAATAAGTTAATATGTTACACCCAAAAATATCATAAAATTCTTATTTTTTGTTAAATTTCTAGAAGAGAAATATTGGGCAAAAGATTTAATCTTTCTAATAACTGAACATGAACAATTAGGCATACAAGCATGGTTGGAGGCTTATTATGGTGCAACTTGTGGTAATTCAGGTACATTAGATGCAGGTGATTTAAAAGGTAGAGGTGGTGCTATACAGGCTGCAATCAATTTAGAAATACATGATACAACAATTGGACAAGTTGATATTAAAATTGAAGGTTTAAATGGACAATTACCAAATTTAGATTTATTTAATTTAGCTTGTAAGATGTGTGTTAAAGAAGGTATTTATTATACGTTCAAAAATCGTCCATCGAAAAGTTTTAAAGATCCGCTAAAAGATTGGCTTTATTCATTTAAAACACTAATGTCGATGGTATCAACACAGGCCACAGGGGTAATCTATAACACACCAAAAAAAAAACTATAAATAATTAACAAAACCCATAGATTCCTAATGGAAATCATGGTTTATATCATCGTTTCGGTATTCAAGCTCTAACAATTGAAGCTTTCTCCAAAACAAACACTAGAGGCATATCTAAAGCGAATCTATTAAATATGGGACGGGCCATTGAAGGGATCTTTCGTAGTTTAAATAATTTATTAGAACGCTTCCATCAAAGTTTCTTTTTCTATTTGTTAGCATCATCAGAACGATTCGTTTCAATAAGTATTTAATTTTATAATTTTATAATGAATTTATTGATTAATTTTTTTGAAATTAATTAGGTTTGTATATGCCAGCAATTGGTTTGATTGTTGCTGCTTTATTTATACGAGCTTGTGCGAAATGGTGTAAACTTCAAGAAAACAACACAAACAACACTTCTAATACGGATATTGGTAAAATCAACGTTGATAAGATGGATGAAAAATTACAGAAATATACTGACGAATATTGGAAGACTATGAAAAGTAGATTTTTCAAAGAAATAGATACCCAACTACCGATTAATAATAATAATAATAATAATAACAACACGAATTTTGTCACAGTAATTTTTCTATTTGTTTTCGTACACATTATCGGTGTGTTGATAATGAATAGTCCGCAATTTTTAACGAATATTGGCAACAAATTCAATTATCCTACAAATATTTCGTTATTTTACAGTTTAATTTTGATGTCAGTCCTCTTATTGTTGTTACCATTTTTAAATGTTGTGTCAAATTGTAAAAATGCTTCAATTTTGAATATTTTAGCATTACTCGAATTAGGTACAGTTCTAATTAGTTTAGCAATGAATAATATTTCGTTAGCAATGTTTCTAGCTGTAATTTATACACCTGTTGCTCTATTAATAACGACAACATCAAATCGTTTTCGATCATTTCTACAAAAATTATTGTGGATTGTTTTACATCCATTACTCACACTTGTATTAATAGTTTCGATCTATACATACTATAATTTTAGTAATGAAAGTTTAAAAGAGATTCTATCACGTAGTATTAGTGCCACACAACAAGCGATCGTTTTCAGTATTGTTGATTCAATGATTTACGGTAATTGGTTGTTTAGTGTTGTTTCTGCTGTATTTCTACCGAATTGGTTGTGTTTTTGGATTGTAGCATTCAGTAGTGATCAACAAGAAATACCAAAAATTGATCAAACAAAAAAGATTAATTAGTTTTTTTTTGGGTTTTTTTTTATAAATAAATTCAACAGTTTGTCAATAATAGAGACTTTGATGAATAACCGGAGACGTTTACAGTTTACTTAAAGCTTAATTGATGGATGTTGTCAGGTTTTCTACACCATCGAGACTCATGGTCCATTAACTATTTAAAGTAAAAAAAAATAAAAAAATAAAGGAACCGGTAAAGTTTGGGTTGTTTAAAAATCCCAAACTTCAAAGTTATTAAGATGAATTTTGTGCTTCATTAAATTTCAACTTTAATTCAATTTAAAACTGGTACAAAAAACCAGTGTTACAGTTTATAATAGAATTTTTTTTATATTTTCACTTGTATGTGTTTTAAACAATTTATTTAATTAAAATATATGAGTGTTGCTTTGATATATTTCTTTTTAACTGGTTTTGTCCTGTTGGTTGATGTTTTATTTAGATAAAATTGAAATTAATTATAAAGAATTTGTAGTGGTTTATTATAATTATATGCGGGTGAAGCAAAGCGACAAATGAGCGCCTTGTTATTTCTTGTTTTTTTTTTTTGAAAAAACCGAAGTTAATTTTATTAAGGCGAGTGAGATTTTATTATTCTGTCTAATCGTAAATCCAACTAGGATTGTATGAGAAATATGCTGAACCATTTACTAAAGAAGGATTAGAATTGGATTTAAGGTTTCGTTTTTATTTCCAATTTAGTTCATATTTCAGTTCTAAATATGTTAAACTGTAACAGAAAATTAATTACCAGAGATTCTTCTGGTATTTCCTACATTTACAAGGGAAGTTTTGAATCTATTTCTATCTGGGATTAAACCTGTTTTTTTTCTTCTAAAGCTTCATAAAACTCCAATTTGTGCAATTGCACAAATGTTTCTTTATTTTTTATGGAAAAATAAAAGTGTTGTTTCTAATATGAAGTAAAATAATTAAAATATTTCTATAGAAAAAAGTAATATAGCCTCATACTTGTGCAATTTGCCGCATGTCGACCCGACCGAAGAGCGTTCAAAAGCTTTGATTGTAATAGAACCGCGACTCAGTGGATTGCGTGGACTTATAATACAAGGACTCCGAATCCCTATGCTAAACAACGGTGAAGTTTCGCACACACCAAGTTTTAAGGCCAGAGAATAGCGCCGGGGCAAGTTGTCTCTTTGTCTTCCGAATCTTACCGGTTGGTTCTCTGTACCTAGCAACACTAACTCACGATCAGTTAGAAAGAATAAAAATGCCCTGGCACAAGCTATCTGTCTTTAAAAGTGGTAAGCTATACTCGCCTCTATCGCTATTCGGAGTCCATGGTGGATTGTCAGTCAACAGTTTGATGCGACTTTCATAGTGATGGGTGAAGATAAAGCATTTCAAGTTTGGAATTCATCGAGAATCATAGGGCCCAATCTTTATTGTGGGACTCCGGACCATAATAATAAACTATAAAGACAAATTTCAACGGAATGGTATACTGAGGGAAGTTGGACTACAGCAACATTGTATGGAGAAGTAAAAAATAAACGTAAAAACCTACTTTCTTTTTTCTCAAGGGAGCATCATAAGGCGATTAGAAGGAAGAACGTTGTAGGTGTAGATAGATGAATATGATTTGCCTATAAAGCATTAAAATTCCGTGTAGTGCCTGTTTCTTTTTTTTTTAAATATTTTTTATCAATAAAATAGCACCAGATCCATAGCGAAATTGATCAAACTGACGACTGATTAAAATGGACAAATGTAAACATGCGTTTGACGTATGAGAAATTGAAAGGGCAAGATGAAGCCACACAAGTGTAAACATACCTATTGACCTTATCGTGAAATAACTTTCAAAGCTATGAATGGTTTTTGTGTGATACGATTTTAATCAACCGTATTACAGTTATAGAACGATACTAAAATGAAGTTTACTTATATTTAAATGAAGTTATTCTGATAATTCTGGCGTGCTTTCTTTCATCAGCTTCACAACAAATTGACTAATTTGTTTTCAAGTCTCAATAGGAGAGTTTGATTTTTATAGAATACGTTCCGTTCACCAAAGGTTTTACTGTAATTTTCATTCTGATTCCATTTCTCCGTCTTATAATTAAGGCACGTCTCCACACGGACACATTTAGCCGGCTAATGGTGCAAGCGTTGGTGGCAAAGTTTTTTACAATTATTCGCCATGCAATAAACTAACTAATCATTAAACACGTCTATACGGGACACACATTGCTTGCAACATTCCTTTGATGTTTATTCATTTACAGCTGTCGCATGGAACAGATTGCAGGCGTTGACTGTGTTGTTCGGGCACGTAGACAGCTCTCAAAACTGCTGACTTGCGCTGCTACCCACGCGAGAAATTGGATACAGGCAGGATGTTGCCGGCTATATGCGTCCGTGTGGAGACGCGCCTTTAGGCCGCAATATTTTGCACTTAAATATTTGTCTTGTACATACTTTTCTAAATCTGTTCATAATCCTGTTCCAAAAGCTACTTACTTTTGGTTTTATTTGTTGAAAGCTTGAAAGTCGCAGCTGACATTATTGTCGATGATGGAAATTCTCAAAAATTCTTGAATTATTTAGTAAAAATTGTGTTTTATTAAAACGATTGTTATCAGTTATTGCTAGTCGTTTTCTTGCTATCTAAGCGTCTTTGAAGAAAGAATCTGAAATTATCAAATCTTCTATAATTAGATATTAATTAATTATGCTCTTTATTGTTCCTCCCCTGTTCCTTATTACTTCAGTTCATGGATGTTTTATCAACTTTAATTTGACCTACTTGAATTTAAAATTGTTAAAGAGATATCACCTAACGTTTTACCGTAAGTAGTGAAAATTCGTTAAGTGCATTCGTATTTTTCATCTAACAGTAAGTACAAGTCAAGTCGGCTAGATCAAAATGAATAGACTATACATACAGTATTAGTATGTAGAAAATGCTACCCTTTCACTAAATAATGCAGCAATTATTTTGTTTTTGTTTGATACCGATCAATATCGCTATTCTACCATTATTTTTTCAGTTGTTACAACCCAATAAAGTATACAAAAATTTCAGGATTGATGATAAAATAACAAATTTCATTTTAATTAAAATATACCAGGTATAAACTTTAGTGTTGTTGTTGTTATTGTTGGTTCATTCGATACCACTACTTCTATTTTAACTTTAGTAATTTAAATAATTGAATTTATTTGTAACATTAATTTACTGAAAAAACAACATCAAAGAATTACAGGTCTAATTAAAATCCAGTTAATTAGATTTTATCAATTTCCAATTAAATCATACAAAACTTGAAAGTGAAGTGTAAACAGTTGCGTTTTAACTTTCCATCTTTTGTAAATTATTCGATTATTAACAGCGTCATGAGTAAATGGAATATACTTTTGGAAAACATTATTCCATCCATGATTATTATTAATTAATAAATTTGCAATTAATGTAAAAGTTTTAATAGAATTTCGGTTTTTGTTTGTGAAAGTAAACTTTTTTAGATAGACATTTAATTAATAATTTAAACAATGTTAAAAGGGTAAAATCAGTCTTGTTGTCTGGAATTGTGTGTGAGTTGCAATAGAATTACAATTATCAAATTCCCTGATTTATTTCTTCTATATATGTGTATGTATGTATGTATGTATGTATATAGTAGGTATATAGAAATGCTTTAAATGTGAACCATTAATCATACAACAATGTAAATAGAATAGGACGAACAAAAGCCGAGTAAATTATGTTTGGTTTTCTCTCTTGGTGGTTAACACAAAATTATAGCTATTTTTCTTTACATGATTAAACATAATATGCCAACTAAAATATTGAAGATAACGATTGAATGAAGGAGTAAAAGAACAAGCAAAAATTACTTTACACCAGCGATTCCCAAAGAATCTCCCACATCTCTCAACTTTAGAAAAAAAGTAATAGTCTGTTATCGTAGAAGAGTTCGAACCGTAAAACATTTGCATAAAACTTCTTATGAAATTATCATAAATTTTGCTGGAGCTTACGATTTACGGTCAAAAGCGTAGAGAGCGTCCCCACTGTTCCAGTCCTTGCGCTATACGTTGTTATGAACTTCCCACCGTTACACCGGACCACAGCTTTATTTCGTGGAACTACAGAGATCCACGGAACACACTTTGGGAACCACTGCTAGTCGAATGTGGATGCGGCATGAATGTTTTTTTTTTTTTAAATTATATTTTATTAGAATCCATACATCATTGTTTCTATCTTAATCAAACTACTTTATTTTATAAGAACAGTATCGAATTCTTATTTTCAAATATAAAGACCAGTCTGAACACAGAGTTGAAGGCGAAACGAAAAAAAAAAACACGATCTACAAAGAAATTGATGATTGATGAAGATTGGCGACTATTCTTGTTGTTATAGAATAAAATTACGATCGTCTAGTATTGTTGAACGGAATTAGGAAATTATCAGATAATAGAAACGGAAAATTGGGCTTTTGATCAATTTAATGGTGAAAATTTGTAATTTATCTTACTATTTAATTTCGACAATCGTTTTTGAATGAGAAAAGAATTACACAATATGGTCGTTATTTTTAATCTTCAAATCGTGGCGATAGTAGTTTTAATATGGGGAAAAATATCAAATTAAACCCACGACTTATAATTTGTTTTGTGAGACGATATTATCGATAACTTATTCCAACAGTTGTTAATTAAAATTTTAAATGCTCGACAAAATATTTCCATTACGATATTCTCTTTTGATCTTTCGTTTTTCTTTGACGATTTTAATGACAAATTGTGATAAAGAGGTTTAACTATGAAATGAATACTAAGAAAATGCAAGATTGAGTGTTTTGTTCAACTCATAATCGTATTCTTCGAGGATTTTATCTCACATAACAGTTACACCTTGATTACGATATGCTGTCAAGGTACAGATTTCCCTATTCGTTTCTAGAACTTTTGAAGGTTGCATACATGATGGTTATCAATGGACAACTTGGATGACAAGCGTATACAGTGAACAGAATATAACACCATGACATTGATAAGGGAGCGACCATCTTAGGATCGGAAGGTTGGACAATACATGACTAGATAAAGGTGAATAATACTAACTTTGGTGGTGACTAACGGATCAAAATACCGAATACCTAATATTGTAAAGTAGATTAGGAATTAAGTGGGATAAAAGGAGGAGAATTGTCTCCTACAATGTTTACAATAAATATGCAAATATATAGGATCATATGTATTGTATTTTGATTAGATTTCGAACAAAGGGTGGTTAAATTTGGTGCTGACTTGATTTCCTCATCTTTAAAGTGTTACTATTACCGAATAATGTTCATAAATCTAATATTGGATTAGGTAAGTGAAAGGTAGAGTAGCTTCTCTAGTAGAACTCGCTAAGGGAAAAATAAGGGGCGCTATAATTTGATTCCAATTTGAAAATCCCAGCTATATAAGATAAAACACGAATTCATGCTCTTATAAACAGTAGCTTTGTTTACCTTTAATTCCGAATCGTTTAAATCAATTCAAAATATTGCGCACCTATATAAATTTTCGTTTTCTTGTTCTGACCTAGTTTTGCTTCTTCTTCTTCGTTTTAATTCCAATAAGTCTAATGTGTGATTAGAAGTTATTTCAGAGTGTTCTTGTTCGTTAATAAGCTATCGATCATGGGCTTAGTGCTGAAACTATGATGACTCTACGTAAGTTCTCTGGCATGTTTCTCGTGAAATTTCCTCTAAATTTTTATTTTATCCACCAATTAGTGGACCTCTAACAAATAAAACAAACAAATTCAATTGGTTTGAGTTTACTTTGAAACAATAATATTTATTTTTCCATTCGAAAATGTCATCGCAATAATTCAACCCGTCCTTTGTACACCCCACATACCACATTAACATACAGAATTTTGTCCCGAATTACTGTTATCAAATTTAAAGGAATTGTCAAACATTTTATCCATTTTATGTATTGTTTTGGTGACCTCATTCTGTTGAGTGGCTTCAACAACAATGACAACTACTACATATTTAATGAAGGCATACCAATATTCATTTTCATGGTTGTATTTTGTAGGATTCAGTTGTTTGTAGCTGATTAAAGTAAAAGTGTCTTGTTTTTGGAGAGGATTGGGGTGAGGGGGGCGATACTTTCACATTTAAGTTTATTTGAATAGATTGTTGAAAATTCTGTTGCCACCTACTGTGTGTAATCACCATATTTTGTTGTTTTGCATTCAAATATTCAAATAAATGCACTAAATGTGTATCCTTTCAAGCCATTACAGCCATTTGGATATTGAACTTTAGATTCCTGTCTATTCTCTCATTTCTATCTTCGTTATCTTCTATTGTTTTCGATTTCTTTTTATGTACTGTCGCAAAAAAGAAAAAGAAATTGCTATAGACGTTATGTCTTCAGCGTTCTCAGTTTTATTTTCAGATACTTTGTTTGGTAGTAAAAATAATAATAAGACCAACTATTATTATATGAATAGTAGGTGGAAATAGCCGTTTTAACAATACTGCAAACCTAGAGAGCTATCCTCTATATTCAACGATATGTGGGGAAACAATAGTTGTCTCGAACAATGCCACTTTAGAAACATCAAGCAGCTCTATAAGGCATCTAGAATAGATCTAGGGAATGACTGGCAGCATCTGCACATTAAACAGATCATTAGAAACTCATGTTAAGGTATCAAAAGTAAATGAAGGATTGGCAAGTTGAAAATTTTTGATAATTATGCACAGTCTCTTATTGGTGTATATCGATCCTGCATCTGTTCTCTAAAAGTTGCAAGTGTTTCAAAAACGAAAAATAATTATCCAGCTCGTCGTGTACAAGATGAGACAAATTCAACCAATTCCTCTTGTAATATCGCTGATATTTCATTGAATATTAAACCAAAAATTAGATTATATTGAATAAAAATATCGTTTTAATTAAGTATTCAGTTCAGCTGTACCTACTCTTTCAATTACAAACTTCTACAGTCTGCGTCAACTTGAAAATTTCAACTAACACACATCTAACCTGCGTGCAAAGAGAATCGGGGTATTTTGAAATTTAAAATATATCCTCAAAGCATTCTCATTTACATTTCTTTTCTATTATTATTACAACTGGAAAAAGAAGCTTAAAATTTGCAAAATCAAATGCTTGGAAAATTCTATCCAACCCGGCGCGGCGCATCCACCATTTCCACAACAATTCTATCACGATAATTATTCGTAAAATTTAATCCGTTCTTTTTTCTTGTTGATAATGGCAAAGTTACATTTTCAAATATTCCATTCTCGCACCCTTTCAATTCCGTTTTGATCTAGTTTAATTATTTTCGACACAGTGACGTATTGAAAATACTTACGCTTTTAACGGAAAGCTTGAGCGCGTCTGGTAACTTTCTTAACTATGTAATTAACGACAAAAGGCGAGGTGAAAGGCTGAAATAGACGTTAAAATCAAAGTATAAGGATTGAAACGATGTCTTTTGCCTTTCAAGAAATTTACTTTGAAACGAATTGATTGTATTACATACAATAGCTTCTATTTATTTATTATTCTATTATCGGTAGATTTGTTAATAATATTGTATGTAAATACATGCTTTTATGATATACCTCTTACAGGTATTCATGTATTACAACATGCGTTAATGTTTATAAGCATTTGAGCGTATATCTATTGATAACATAATGGAATACTTTGTTATGCTAATATAAATGACGTTATTGTTCTATTATCAGAATACAGTGCAAAATATTCTAAAACAATTATGATAAATAGATCATTAATTATCATTCATTAAAGTCGGTTTGTTAATTATACTACTGATTAATAATTGGTTATTGGACCCGAATATTGTCATCTAAGGCTTTATGTAAATGAGTCAATTGACAGTTTTTATAACCAATCCCCTAATGTTTTAATTTTACTGACAATATAGGCAGACTGGTCAATTGAATTTCTAACCAAATTCCACTATTTTCAAGGAGTTGGTAATGGCATTTCCACAAATAGCGTTTAATACAAAACTTTATTTTTATGTTTCTATTTACGTATTCGAGCGATTCTAATAGTGATCATTTGTATTGGTCCAATCATTTATTGTGTTTTCTTGTTTTTGCTGTATTTGTGAAAAATATCGCTTTTACAATTTAAAACAAAAGTGTAAAATATTAGACAAAAGATTCGCTGCAGTACACCAAATGAATAGATGAACATTATTCAATTGTGATCCCCATCATATATATTTTGTCCGGAAGATACTACAATTGACAATTGACAATTGAATATTTTAACAGATCAAATTATTCTAATCACTGGTGGCATTTTGTGTAAAACAGTAATGCCACAAGTAGATAATCTGTAGTGACAGTCTAATTCTAAAACGCAACTGATATACGTCCACACATAATGACAAATGCAAGAGAGTCAGGGTCGGTTTGACCATTATAATGTGAATCTAAATTACTACTCTGCAACTCAAACATTTGGGACACTAAATCTTATTACTGTTGCACAGAAAATGGTGTATTGGATTTATTTTTGGTTGGGGACTTTCATACTGGTCCTGTGTTTGGTAAAAACCGAGCCAAATAATCTCTTGAAACAAATAATCGAAATTTCACAAAGTTTCTGATTTGCATCCGGATATATCAAATAATTTTGACAGACTCTTAATGTTCGCTTTTCAGAGACAAGGTTTGCTATAATCTGTTCTTGATAGCAAATTATTGGGAACAGTTCCTCCAAAATATCCTGTTTTATAGTAGGTACATACATATTTGTCTACCTGTCTATGCACAAGCAAAACAACTAACAAGTAAACACTAAAATTGATAATTTACAGATATTTACAGAATACAATGTGCCTGTTTTTCCGGCTGAAACATTGAATGTAATGTTGATGTTTGTTAGCTCTTAACTGAGTTGGTTGAGTCTTATTGAATCAACGAAATCCCAATTTGCTTTACTATAATTTTAATCAAAAGGCAGAGATAATTAGAAACGGTATAAAGCCACTAGTATAACTAGCATGTTGTAAAATGTAAAACTACTATATGCTAGTTTAAAGTCTAAAGTAATAAATGTTATGTTGAAACGTTACGTTACGTTAATCTAATTTTATGAATTAGAAATAGTATCTTCAAAATCAAATTTTCTACACTAAAATCCAGTAAATAACAACAATAAAGACAACAATATTCGATATTATTATTTGATGAGAGAAATATGACAACTACCCTATAAACACCATTACTGCCAACAATATTAAAACTGGGTTTTGTAAATTTTTATTATCACAAGAAAACTTGTGTCACAATGCAAAAAACGTGTTATTTTCTTACTAGAACATAGTTTGAATGGTATAAATGGAGTTAATGGAAAATCCTGTCAAGTTCCTGTGAACATACATATGCTCTACATTCATATAAACATACAAGTAGTATAAACCTTTTGAATAGCTTTGAGGGGATTTTCAGATGGTTTCATTTGCAATAGTGTAAGATTGTGGTTGAACATAATCCAAGTATTCGGTGTACTTACTAGAAACTTTATAAATAAATAAGTAAAAACAACGTCAACAGATCGATTAGAACATGTTAGTTTGTGATGGCAAATTGTTATATTTGCATTCTGATAATGTTCGTGACAACTTGTTTCCTGTTCTAATAAGTATCTGTTACTGTTAGTCAAATACACTACAAGTTGATCGGAACTTTCATCTAATCTAGTAGAATAAACGTTGCATCTAATTAACAAAAACAACAAATAAATTTGTACAAGTTGACTGCCAAATTTATTGAAGTTTGATAAAATTCTCGATAAATTCAACAATTTTCTACTATATTCTTTGTTACGAATAACGATCACACGAATACAAGATATATATTAGACCTATAAATCAATTCAACTTGGATGGAAGTAATGGTAATCGACAGGTGAATTTGTACCGTATTTAGAAATTAGTTTACGGAAAATTTATACGATCTGTCATCGAAAGATAAAAGATAGCCCTTAGAATTGGTAATAAATTTAAACGAAATCTAAATTGGTAAATAGATAACATCGAATTGTATGCTAAAAGGTGGACTGAACATCTTTTAAATTGTATGCGTAACTGTATGATGGTTCTTCAAGATCTAAAGTGTTGTGAATCATTATATTTATTCAACAATCCTGAACGTCTTTGAAATACATCATGACATTTGAAAGATACTTTATCGAGTGATAACTAGAAGCTGTAAATAAACTTATAAGATGTATGATCTGAAAGATAAATAGGACACAAAATAGAGAGTTATATGGAGAAGAGTTGATAGTTTATCAAATAATATCCGACTATGAATCAACTGATTGTGAGTACCAATTAGACGTTAGAACTTATAATGTAAATACGATGAAAGGCAAATTCTTATCTGATAGAGAAAAAGGTGAATAGAGCAAGTGTGTCCTAAATGATTTGGTTAGTCTGACGAGAGTATAAAGAGATAATCATAAAAACACAGTAGAGATATCTTGAAAATACGATATACTACAGAAATAGCATGAAATTTGCAAGATATTCCAAGAAATTAAGATTTATTAGAGTGAGAAACACGTTTTCCAGCGAACGACGAAATGAAGCAATATTTATAAAAACTAGAAAACGGGTTATTTGAACTAAAGTTAATCATATCGTACGTTAACTAAAAGTCAACTCAAACTTGGATCATACAGTTTCTTATCTATGTAAAAACGTAAATTATCCAACATTTAGTAGCATAATTAGAGTCTTAATTAGCTTCCTACTCTTGTTCCTACTCTGTCCACTAAGGTTTCAAAGTGTACTGTCTTATGTGAGAGAGTTTATCGTTTGTACTTTTTCCTAACAACTGACTAGTGATTTTCATACATTTTTCTTTTAATTAATGGCAAAATACTGTAAGACGTCTAGTTGTTTTTATAGTTGTGCTACTTTTATTCCATTTTGTATCAAAACGTTGCTCTAGCGTAATGAAATGTTGTCAACTCCCACTAGAGTATGTATTGCATTTCTTTGATTAAAATTGTGAGGTATCTATCCATATTTGTGTGTAAATGTTGATCGATAGAAGAAAAAAGGATTGTGGAGACCGCAAACCACGCCAATTCCCCTTCTATACTGATCGATAACCACACAAGAATTTTAGCATGTGTCTTGTTTTGAAAGTGATTCACTGTAAACGATTTTTCATCTTCTTTCGAGTATATTTTGCTCTAAAATTCAAGAAACTATAGGTCACTGTGTAAATAGGCTAGAAACTGCGACATTCTAATGATGCATGGCGATATGTACGTCGAGATAAATCTTTGAATAAATGTATTTCTGTTGCGACCACTATGGTGTTCTACTATAACTTTAGCTGTAGATGTGGAAGAATATTTTCGAAGCCAGCTGTCTGTGATCGTTATTTGCATATGGTAAACAAAGAATAAATCTAATAAATTCTGCCTTGCTAGTAGAAAATTCATGTGGTAGATAGATTGTCCACAAATATATTGGAAATTCATGTGTACTTTAACGCTTCGAATCCACAATAATAACAGAACAACAGAAAAAGTTCGATATATGGAATTTTTTTTCTGGTTATTTACTTTACCCATTGTGTGTGAATAATTTTAGCAAGAAAAAATCGGAATTTCCCCCAATAATTTAATCAATCGACTTGAATGATGAAAGCTGAATAAAAATTTGGAAAACAACACATTTCGTTTCTGTTATAATTCTTATAAATATTAAGGTAGAATGTGGATGTAGAATTTGATTTCTGTCTGTTACATTTGCCACATACATCAAAGTTAAATATTGAATTGCAAGAGTTTTTCCTTGTTTTCAATCAAAATTTTCAATATAACGTAACATAATAAAACTACATATTGTTTCTGTTTGTTTATTTTAACTACACACAAATTTCAATCAAAGTAGTTAGTAGAAATATGAACTCGTAACTAAATCAAAGATTCTGATCGGGCAACTTCCTCATATTTACATCAAATCATTAGTGAGGTAAATTTGTTAACTGAAATCACCAGGAATTGGATTGCATTAATAAGGATATTACTAGATTTTCTTCGTTATTCTTATATAGAATTAGGGGATTGAAATAAATTACCAGCAACAATTGAATTTGTCACTGTTTGATGTTAAGAGATTTTGTAGTAAAATTGTTTTTAAGTACAAACTTGAACGAAATAGGGAGTTTTAACAAATAACTTTTGTTTGAAGTTATTGTTAATACTGCGAATGCATAAATACAAACAATGTCTCCCATTTTGGACAAAGCTCCTTAAATTTTATTAGACACCATTAAAGCATTAAGTGGGATATGATGTCTATGAACGGAATATGAATCTATAACTGTAACTTTAAAGCATCTTAAATTTATTATTGTCATTATTCAATGATTAATATTGTTTATTATTATAAAATACGATGAATTTCCATACAAATAGCCATGTAATAAAAATTTTTGATACGGAAAATATTTAAATACGCATGTATGTAGATTTGTGTGTTGTCCTGTCATCGTTTGGAAAATAGATGAAGGATTTTTATGTTGGCTCGTTAGGAATGTGTTCCCTAGTGTCGACCACCAAACCACAAATGGCATTCATTTATTGTCTAGTAGGGGTAGAGCTTTACGCTTTTCAGTATATTGAGTAGATTCTTGGCAAGCGTGCGAGAAACGCAACAGGCACAATTCCTCCTATTCACTGAATACATCCATTTTAGCGACATATAAATATATAGAGACAGATATATATTATTTGCATAGTATTTCAACAAATATTTAACATCACTGTCGTGAAATAGAGATATTAAATGCTTATTGTGTCAAGTATAACATTTCCATTTCTCAAATGTCCGTCGGGTGTGAAAAAGGAGGGAAAAATATGGTGATAAAACGAATTTGATAAAGTTGTTGACGGTTATCGTCATAAGTGATGCATCGTCCTGTTGAATATATGCGATTGAATAAAAGTTCTCGGATATTACAAATTGAATATCTGTTCAATACTGTCATATGTTGTCATATCTTGAATTATATTTTATGGCAAAAAGAAAAAAACAATAATAAATGGGGAAGCTTCTATAAGGCAATGAATTGGTCGCGTTGTTGAGACGAATTGCAAAATCATATAAAGATCGTGGGTAGAGTACAGAGTGGTTTTCAAGAACCATCAACAACACTATCCACTGTACTTGTTTAATCGCTTCTAAATTTGGTCACCTTATACGAGTGTTTTTGAATTTGGTTATAGCACTATTGCTCGGTTTTTACAAATCCATGCTATTTACAGCATTGGTGGCACTATCTATATTAGTTTTTTTTTTTGTTGCTACGTCTAGGATCGATCTCTTAAGCCGTTGAACGCAACATTTACTACCCATATAGCTGGAAGGCTTGGATTCGTTTCTACACAATTTCGTCTATAGGTTTTGACAAGAAAGGGTTTCCTTTATAACTGATACTTTGCTTTTATACATTTTTTTTTCCCATATAAAGCTGTGATATTCATAAAAAAATCGAAACGTTGGTGAATGATTACAGTTTTTTCAAAATTTGTCGAAAGCAAATCTATCCGTTCTTCTTGTCCATCATATACTATCTAACATTATCATTTCACCCAACAGAAACGTAAAGGGCTTGTTTGTGATTTGATACGAATCCAATCAATTTCTACCTGTCACATCTGTTCTTTTACAAAATAATATTTCCACGAAATAACGAAAAACTTTATATAGACATTTCCAATTTTATCCATGATATTTATTAATGGTTTCACAACACATCGTGTACGTATACATATACGAATGGTTGAATGATTTAAACCATTTAGAAAAAAATAAAATTGTGGTGATTTTTTTTCTTTTTCTTTTTTTTTGGGGTACGTTTTCGCTTCTGTTTTATAATCGTAATCAACGAGACATTTAAATGATGATGATATATTAGGACGCGATAGTCGGCACTAATTCTAGGAATCTGGGAGTAAATCTGGATTTTACAACAATAATTTTAATATTTTCTAGTAGACAGTTGCGTTTCCTCTATTTTCAATTTCAAAAAATGCATACAAATTTCAATTTCCACGGTATCTATTTATATTTTAGTTTAATATTCAGATATTGTTAAAGATATTACGAGAGCAGTTTATCTAGAAATGTGCACCTTTATGTATATACAGGATCAGTCATTTGAAGCTACAGTTTCCATATTTTTTAGAGAAAAAAAAACAAAAACCAAAAGCATTTCTAAACGGTCAATATCTCTCAAAAGCTATACAGAAATGAGCAAAGAACCACTAAAGCTCAAACTTCGGAATGTGTAGATTATGAATACATTTTTTCGTTTTCAAAAATTGTCATTTTCATTGAAAAAAAAATCGTTTTAAAATATACGCGACTAAACAGATACGTATAGACTAATTCAGTTTGAATAAACTAGTAATGATAAGGAGAAGTGTTGAGGTAAACAACTGACGATTGTTTAATGGAAACATCGCGCACACACTTTAAAGGAAAAACAATAACAGATAAAAAATACGTATTTCAAACAAATTAATGCAGATGTTAACACATCTGACAATGAATTCAATGTTAAGACAAGATAAACAGTACAACTGACCTTAAAAGTATTCGATTTTTTTTCGATTAAAATGATGATTTTCGAAAACGAAAAATTATTTTCATAATCTACACATTCTAGAGTTTTAGCTCTAATGGTTCTTTGCTTACTTCTGAGAGCTACTGACGGTTTTTTCCATTTAAGAATGCCTTTATCGATAAGGCCCAATTTGTTTCGTTTCTCTGAAAAATGCGAAAATTGTAGCTTCGACTGATTCACCCTGTATAGCACATCCCAAAAAATTTTTCCATCAATTGTAATCTATCCACTTCTATAATTTATGTTATTATGAAGGAGTTGTGTTGTGTTTTAAACATGGTTACCCTAAGGCAGCCTGTTTCTCCTGTAACACCTATAATTCTTGTACTTAATACACATAAATATCTGACAGTTTAAACTAAATTTATCATAATATAACAACAGCAGTCAAGTTGTATCAACTATATCTATACAATGTTAGCAATTTGAATTTTATTAAAATTTGCAATGTTCAGTTTCATTTTAGAATCCTGACATAAATACGAATAAGACGGACATTGTTAGAAGGAATTTATTTAATCTTCATAACATATGCTCTTTTAATAAATTTAATATTTGCTGTAATTTAGAGATTTAATAAAGTTTGGGTCATTGGAATTAGATCATTAACTTAAATTATCGAAAAAGTCAACAAAGCTTTGTCGTAAATCGTCTAACAAACGTTAAAAGCACACTTAATTTTATTCTATGATATTCTATAATATTTAATAAAGTTAAAATTATTGCATATACTTATAATAAAGATAGAAAATTTGATTAGATGCTAATTAGAAAGTCTATATTTGTGTTTGGTTTATAAGATTTAATTAACGTCGTATGTTCCAGTCGTATTTCTAATTTGGGGAAATTTTGGATATTTATATTGTAATTGAAAGAAAATTGGTAATTTTAAAATTTTGTTTACATATTATGCTTTTAAATATCATGGTAGCGTTCCTGTATGGATTAATAAGCGTAGGAAACTTTTTCAATTCTTCACTTATATTCTAAACGCTTAGGGGCCTGCAAAACTGGGGTTCCGCACGACAACCAAAAATTATATTTTGTAAATTAACATATTTGGTGGCTCATGTATTCGTTCATTAAAGCTGTATTTCCCGATAACTATTTGAATAGGAAGCAAGTTACAAATGTCGACAATTATTTTCATGTTAAGTCTGTTCAGAGTAGTCATTTGTCGTTGGTTATTTATCTTTCAGTATTGTCAAAGTTGCAAAAAGTAATATCACGTTTCCAAATTATTTGTGAGAGCTCTTCCGCTGTTAGATGTTGTTCGTTAAATTCTTAAGATCTAGTTCACCGTTCCTCCCTTAACCACGGCTTAAAATCGGCCTTACCTTAAATTAGTCTTATGTTTTTAAACAAAGGAAAATTCAAGTGTGTGAAGCAGTCGAATGGGTTTGATGTTGAAGAAACTGCTAATTCCAGATAAAGTCGTTTTCAGGTAAAGGTCTTCGAAAGGAAGATAGGGCCATAGAGTAATTAAACGTATCGTGTTATATTGATCCTGTATTTTTAGAATGCCGTGTTATACGAGGGCCAGACCGGCTGTATACATTGATTTATTAAAATAAGGTACCGGAAATTTGTAATGTCTCCGGCTGCATAACGCATACGAAAATGTCTCTTAAAACGATTCTGTAATAAATAAGTTTAGCATAAATAATTTCTACAGTTTGTCTAGATTTTCTAGACAATTTTTTTCCTTCTACAATGATCATTACATTATGCAAAATTAGTTGCAACCTCTCGACCTTTCCAAGCAATAAAGTGTAGATGTTAATCGGATTAAACGCTTGCCCTCTTACTATTTATTTAACTTGGGAAAGATGTTTAACACGTATACGTAATTAAATTGAGATTTAAACTATTAAGGTGAAATTGTGTGAATTTTTGTTAAAATTTTGAACAATGAACCATACATCCAAATGAAGAGCAATACGTTTTTATTTTTTATTAAAGCATGAGCGATTAATCATATTTCACTATAGTCTTTTTACTGTAAAGACAACTTTTTTATGGGTCTCGTACGTACTTTATTTTTTCCACCAATATATTAGTATTAGTGGCATTACAAGTTTAATCGCGGATTTCCAGAAAGGCTTAACTGCCAACAAAAAAATGAACGAGTATTTGCACTGAAGGATGATCAACAAAATATTAGGCATTTCTATAGTAATATTTAGTCTTCTGTTATACTGACAAAACTGACACATATGTACAGTACACACTTCCAAGTTTACTTAATCAGCTTTATAAGTACGATTTTTGTTGGTTTTGGCTTCCGAAATTTGTGTTTAAACTACATTTGATTGACTTTCACTTCTTCCTTTTATAAATATCGTAACCTGATGTAGATATAAGCAAGCAACTGAGGTCAAAATTATTGTCTTGTACCTCAGTTGCCTGGGCCTGTATGAAAAAAATTCTTCTAAAATTACTAGCTGCCTAAAAAGTTCTCCTAATATAAAATCAGTTACTATTTTAGTACTCACAATCAAGAGTAATTGTAAGACTTGGTGTCAATTTACATGTCAATGATAAGAATTTCCATTTTCAAAATTTGATTTATATTGACATCTTGACATACCATTAAAATCGTAGTTAACAAAAGGACAGTCTGTTCAAGTTTCTCTTATCTATGGAATGTTTGTTGAATTTTCTAAGGAAACAATGAAAAATGTCTTCAACAAACAGATTTTTCACGTCATTTATCAAACAGTTTCCAATACGTTGTACAATCACATTAGTCTGGGGTAATGCTAGGAGACATCTTGTAGAGAATTTCACACACACATATAGGACATTTTTCAGTTAATATACCACGTGACATTTTCATCAATATATATATAGAGATGTAAGAATGTTTGATATAAAGGCGTATCTCCACACGGACACATGCTCGCGGCATTTCTCGCGTGGGTAGCAGCGCAAATCAGCAGCCCACGTGCCCGATCAACACAGCCAACGACTGCAATCTGTTCCATGCGTGAGCGGTAAATGAATAAACATCAAAGGAATGTTGCAAGCAATGTGTGTTCCGTGTAGACGTGTTTTATGGTTAGTTAGTGTGTTGCATGGCGGAAAGCTGCAAAGAGACAACTTGCCCCGGCGCTATTCTCTGTCCTTAAAACTTGGTGTGTACGAAATTTCACCGTTGTTTAGCATAGGGATTCGAAGTCCATGTATTATAAGTCCATGCGGAAAACAGCGTTGCAAGCGGTGCTGGCAACGCTTGCAGCATATTGTCGGCTAAATGTGTCCGTGTGGAGACGCGCCTTTATAATATCAATATAATAAATTTTCATATTAGATAGTAACACCTGCTGAAATTCAACTCACATATTTGGAAACTAAACAAACCTTACCTGATGGTCGATTGACTTGCCTTTCTATAATGATAAAACAACAGTTGTTTTTTTTTTGTTCTTATGGCTGAAAAAACCAATGAAAATAACTGTCGACGTTAAAGTTTACTTCTGTTGATTGAATTTGACTTCCTACATTTTCGGTTGATCAAATCGCAAGAAAAAAAAATAATATTAACTTTATCAGAAAACAAATAAAGGAAATTTGAGGAAATACCGACTAAGAAAATAATAAATTCGATTGAGAAAAAAAAATAAAGTTAAACAATAGACAAATTGCATCTCATATATTTATTTGTTTTACACATATTACAGATTACATATGATTAGAGCGTAAAGTTTAAGTAGTAATTTTTTTTTTTTTAAATTTTAATTTAATTCCATTGTTTGATTTTAAATTTAATTAAAATACATTTAAGAACAAAAGTGGGTGCTTTAAATCTGTTGGTAGCAAGCACGGGCTTGAATTTGTAAAACATACATAAATTCATTAGCAAATTTAAATTGAGACATTTTGTTTTATTTTTATTATTAAACATGCTAACAGTAAAATGTAATATTAAAAATTACAATTAGTTAACATTATTATTATTATTATTATTTTGTTTACATTTAAACATTATGTATTAAGTGTTTGAATTTAATTACCAACGTCTATCAAAAATTTTTTTATCCAAACATACGATGTGAAAGATTTAACAAATACATCAAATTGTTCGTATTTATTCTTGAAAAAGCCACCATTTATACTCTAATTTAATTTTAATTTAATTAATTATTTATTTATTATTTATTTTAAACTATATATAGAGGAAGTGAGACTATAAACTAACGTTAGCAACTAACTTTTGGCAATTTGTTCAATAATCCATATATTCAAACGATAATCAACACTACAATCATCACTCAACTTTATGGTTGCATGTTATAGGAGATGAAAAAAGAACATTTAAAATTTAAACGATATGTGCTAGAAAAGCGATTTAATGTCTGATTATCCTGTAATCTATGATATATTTACAAATCGGCGTTAACTTAAATTAAATAAAACGAAAACTAACATATACACATAGGAACAGATTTGTTTAATATATTTTGTTAAAATTTCTCTTATTATTATTAGTTTTTATCATTAGTATAATACACATAAAATTCGTTGTGATAAAATTTAAAATTTCTGTACAAAAACAACAATTTGAAACATAAAAACTATTCACTATTTATTTTATAGAAAATAAGGTGATAACGATTAAAAATTGGGCTACTATTTTTTTTTGTAAAATCTTTCATTTGCTCTAAATTTTATAATAATATAATTTTTTTGATTATATATATATTTATATATAATATATTCATTTGGTCCGTGCATTGCATGATTAATAATTTAATTTGTGGACTTCAAAAACTATTAATTTTTATTCGTTTAATAACTAATTATTTTGATTGAAAAATTGATTAAATTAAACTAAATAAATCTATATTTATCAATAAAGTTCATTTGATGGATACTAAAATTGCAACTACCTATCAGTTTTCTCTTACTTAGTTAATGTTGTTGTTGTGATTAAATTAAATTCAGATTAACAGCTCCAGTGATGTAATCCTCTCTTAATAGGGGTACTAGTGTTGTTGTACGTCTGGAATCAAAAAAGCTGATTTGAACAATTATTAAAAATGTTTGTATAGCGTCTTTTTTTAAACATATGTGGTATAGGGTAGCCCAAAAACATCGACTATTTTTTATTTTTCAATTTCGCATTGAAATAAGTTCGTTCGACATGTTTTAGAAGCTCTCTCAATAAGTCCTATAAAAAAATTCTTAGAGGTCGATCAAGAATTTCAAAAATCTTCAATATGATGAAAAATCGATTTTATTTTAATCTTCAATTTTTTCTCTGATGTCATTACTTTCTAGATTAAGAATTATGAAGCTTCCAGAAATTACAGGTCGATGGAAGCATTTTTAGAGGTCGCTCATGAATTTTTAAGTTTTTTAAGCGACTTTTGTAGTTTTGAGCAACCTTTAAATATAAATATTAAGATTCTATTTTATTCCTATTGAGAACTCATATGGTAGTGAATGAAAATCAAACACGAGACATGAAAAAAGTAGAACAAAATAAAGCCTTCATATTTTTATTCAAATCCCGCTCTAAAATATCAAAAGTACAACACTTGAAAAATTAAAAAATTCGTTAGCGACCTCTGAAAATGCATTAATTGACCTGTAATTTTGAGAGGATTCATAATTTTTAACATAGAAATTGATGATGTGGTGAGAGAAACCATTAAGAATGGAAAAAAGTCGATTTTTTATCATTCTGAAGATCTTTGACATTCTTGAGCGACCTCTTAAAATTTTTTAATTGACACGATTTTTTGAGAAGATTTTTAAAACATGTTGAAGTAACATTTTCATGTGAGATTGAGAAAAACATTGACGATTTTCTAGGGGCATCCTAATATGTAGTAGAATTTTCTGAGATACACTGTGTGGCATAACTATAAACGCAAACAATTTTCGTTGTACACTTTAAAAAAAGTTTTGACCGTAATTTCTACTTTAGATTACTCTTTCAGATGAACAAAAATTCCATTTAATGATCCTGATGGTTCTAAATCATATTGGAGGGATTTGAGAAAAGAGCCTCCTTATATTTTAAAGAGAAATTTTGGAAGTGGTACGGATTTGGGTAGTTTGTTGCTTTGACGACACCTTTAAACTGTGTAGAGTACTTCTGGGTGCTGATTTACTTCCATATTTACAAGAAAATAGCGGCACATAATGGATCTTTCAACATGATAACACTTCTGGGCACAGCAGCCCCCACACCCACACATAGTTAGAAACGTACAATTTTAAGGTTTGGAATGGCCAGTCTGCTCCCCAGATCAAAACCCTATTGTAAACTATGTAACGCATTATTGCATACGAAATTTACGGGGGAAACAAACACTATCAACATGTATCGCAATTGAGAAATGTTGTAATTGAAACGTGGAGATCCATCGAACAAAATGCTTTAAAAGCGCTTGTTGGCAAGATGCCGAATCGGATTTTTTAACTAATTCAGAACAAAAGGGGTCCAGCTCATTATTCAATTTACAAAAACGTTTATTATTTTTCACATTCCAAGTGAATTTCTTTTGATAAAGAACAGATAATGAAACATACCTGCCCTTTAGTAAAATAAAGTTGTTTTATCTTTTGATCAAAGTTGGTATTTTTTGATATACTTTTACCTCGTTTACGTGCGTTTATAGTAATGCACCACAATGTATATCTTAGCATTTTTGCTATAAAGAAAGGGAAATTCTACATAAAACCACCACATATCTTCAAAAAGAACTGTATTAAATCTAGTTATTGCTACATAAAATAGAAGGAAAAAAAAATTCAATTCAAAATAGAGTTGTAGAATCTAATAAAATTTTACAATTTAGTTGTTTTGTTTGTGATAATATCGCCAGGAACCGGATATAAAGAAGAAACAACAGCTTTAAACTAGCAAAGACAAAGACATTAATGTGTTTGTTAGATGTGAAATTGAGGTCTACAATCGGATTTTATAACTTGAATCAGTAAATATATAAATTTCTTTATTTGTTTCGAAGAAGTTTTGCAACCAAAATCAATTTTTAAGGCCTCCACAAGACATCAAATTGCTTGGTAAATATGTTTGACACCAATTTCACTTAACAAACCGTCAAAATTTGTTATACAGTTTGTTAGACTTTGTACAGTCAAGCAAAATTGTTTGATTGTTTACTAATAATGTTCAATCGAGGGTAGTCAAGTTTAGGGGTTCCATGAATAGGGCTGTGTAATTACGTTTGGTAAAGTTTGACGATCATTCTACTTGACAAACCATCAAATCGTTTAATTATTTTATAACAATATTTTGGCGTGTGTATATACAAGTTATAAGTCATTGAGCCAACAAACAACCAACAGTTTTACCGGATGGAGTGTGATATCCGACAAGAGTCTATATTACGATTTTTACAATCCAAATTAGTCTCTCTGGATCACTTTTTCGCATTATATGCTCTTAACAAATGCTACTAAATGGAGTATATGGTAGATTGATAATGCGACTAAACTCTTTCCGGGATCGCTATAATTGAATTCATAGAATAACATGCTTTTAGATACGAGTAAGTAACAAATGTTGTAGTAAAAACCATAGTATGGGATTTGATAATTATCGTAATATCGCAGTTTGGTTTGAAATTAGCTTGTGTACCGTTTCAGGTTTTCTGTGAATTGCTAAAATATTCTTCTATGGTTATCTTCTATACGTTTTCCAGATATTCTAAAAATTAAAACTCGCAATATCATTTTGATTTCCATTTCAAAGTCTTCATTAGAAACTCAACTACAGATTGAATGACATCGTATGAATAAGCAAAAAGTCACAACAAATTCCTTGCACGTTTAAGATTTCCTTGTTTGATTAAAACTCACGAAACAAATTTGTGTGGCATCAGCAGAGTAAAGAAATATTTCAAAATACTTTTTTTTTTTGTAAAACCATACGAAAAGTTTACGATAGAATTTGAATAAGTGTTGAACTAAATTTATGGAAACTTCATTATCAGTCACATAGACTACTGATTAAGGCTTTCTCCTAAACTTGTTTCAGTTGGTCGATTTTCACAGCATCTTTACTTTTGCACGTGATAATAAGATAGGTGGACGAGCAGGTAGATTGCGCGGATCCATTGCATCTCATTTATTTACGAAATACGTGATTCGTATACAGACTTTCCAGCCGTTGGTTGGAGATAATTAAAAATCAATTAGTCGACCCTCTTCTTCGTAAACGCATTAAACGTATTAACGATAATAAAGTTTTTATTTTTTAAATATTCTAAAATATTATCCATATTTTTCCGTCTAGACCTTGTCGGTTGTCGACAGTGGAATTGTGTTGATGGTAAAATTTCCATTATAACCCAAATGATTCAACCATCTTTTAATCTAAATTTTCATACGAACAAAGTACTTCAATTTGTTTCTTCTCTTCTACAAAATACACTTAAGAAAAAAATATGAAGCACTTTCTGTTATCTCTCCAACAATATTTCAAAATGTTCCTTCACCATATGCAATTCAAATTCATACAGATATACCTGGGATTGTTATCTTTCAACATACGCGTGAAAACTATAGTGGTAATGTTAATGTTATGTAGCTGTATAACTAGAATGGGGGTTGAGAAACCGTGCAGAAGGAATTTATTGTGTGGAAATAATTGCTGTAGCCAAAAACAAGAAGTGGAGGCTATAATTCTTATTGTGTGTATATCTTCTTTAAATTAACCAGTATCAAATTATTTATTTACATTGAGGAATAATTATTGTTTTGCAACTGTTTGAATTGAACAAATTGCATAAAATTACTCAATTCGGTCAAGATGAGATGTGAAATGCCCTTTTTAAGTTACGGTAAAAAGTTTAAATGCAGAAGCGACAAAAGAGAACTGTGTTGATTTTTAGAGCCTAATCAAACATTTGACAAACACAAAAATTACTTTTCAATAGTTTCGAAAAAAAAATGAATCGCCTTTGTTGTAGATAAGACCCTTTAAAACACCTTAGCATATTGAGCTTTTCTATAGCTTTCCCTTTAAATTCCCTACAGACTATAAAGTTATTATTAATTCACAGAATGAGCCATTCCTTTTAACCATCACCGGTGGACCTGGGGTCTTCTCTAATTTTCTCTACACCCTTACTTTACAAAATTAATTGAAAGAGAGAAATTTAGTTGAAAATAGACGATAGAATGATAAGTAAATTTACTTACTCGGGTGTGCCTCGTTGGAAAGTGTTTGGTAATTGTTTCGCTTGTGCTGCCCGGGCACGAGCTAGTAAACTCATAACTGTACGTTTTGTTGGTGTCATTGATGTTCGTGGACCACCAGCTAATAAAGGTCGTTTACGTCCACCACCAACACCACTTAAAATACCACCACCACCACCACTACTACTACCAAGACCACTAAGACCATTTGTTGGTGATGGTTGGCCACCATTTGCTGGTGTTGTTGTCCCAGTTGTGTCTGTTGATGATGGTGTACCTATAAAAATATACGTAAAAAACATAAACAACAATGTAGTTGAATAAGTTAATGTGTATTCAGTTTATGGGTGACCTATTTTATGGAATTCTACAAATTTCAATTAATTTTAGGTGCATTTTATGTTTTATTTACTCATTTGTTTGTTATCTTCACAATACACCAGCGTCAGTCGAAATTAAACGGTGTCTCACTTAAAATAGTTGGTGCTCTCCGTTTAATTTCTTTGTTTACTTAAGAGAAAAAGATAAATCGAGAATCTGGTTATTGTGGAGTAATCATCCTTTAAAGAAACAAGCGTAGAAACATTAAAATAGAGCACGTCAAATTAGGAACCCTTCCCCTATCTCTCATACTGTACTAGTTGTCTGGAAATAACTTTACACTTGGGAATTACGCGAAAGATAGATAGATATTCAAGCTTGACTTCATCTGCAATCTTGGTTTTAGAAATGTTAAATATGTCCCTTTCAGGAAATTGATAGCTGTCTTGTTTGTTTCTCTTATTGTTACTATAGAAATTCAACTTGAAAAATCTCTTATCAAACAGGAAACGTTCAGGATATTTCTTATAATTTTTGCCTCATTCAAAATCTTATAGTTAATTCAGTTCTTGTGTTTTCGTCAAAGCAATATATCATCTACACACTTTTGTCTAGACATCTGTAACAAAGACGCTTTTGTTTTATGATTAATTTCGGTTTTCTTTGAAAGGACTTAAAGTCGAATCGGTTTAAATTGCTTCTTCAACTACGTTGATCAAGGATTAATGTTATATTTTTGACACTCGAATAATATTTAGTTCACATAAATTAGCAACATATGGATTAGTTTAAATTGATAGACATTCAACCATAAACTAACATTTTGCTAATTAAACATCAAACATGTAAATATGGGAAATGAAGAGACAAAATAAATCGATCATGTGTAATTCCTTGATAACATTTGATATGTTGTTGTATACACTAAACGGTTCTCTAATGTGTTAATTTAAGGCTACATATCTCACAAATATCGATTATAATTCATTTATTGAATTGTTAATAAAAAATAATAAACATGGTATAATATCTCGCCCGGCGCATCCACCATTTTTACAATAGCATTTATTCTGGTTGTATTTTTTTTGTATTGTTTGTAAACAAAGCAGAAGCTCAGGGAAAGATTCTAGTATCGTATTTTACCAAGTTGCTAAACAAGCAATGAGTGTACATGTATCTGGAGTACAAAGGATGTTCGGAAACATTGAGTCAATGAAAACACAATAAAACATAAAATGGAAACTCTTTTCAATTTTGAATGTATATTCTAACAGAAATTTTTTTCCGTGTACCTTTTTATACATAAAAAATATTCACTAATTGGAGTATTGCTCATAAACGACAAACTTCAGCCTTTTTTTTGTATTTCAGCCTTTTGTTTTGCTTTATATGCTGCCGTCTTTCAACTCTTTTGTAATACAAACGTAAACACATTTGATCAAAAGGTCTTAATGTACGTTTGTTTTCTATTGAAACGAATTATAGTGGATGCGAGCATGTTTCTTATTTAGTCATTTATCATTCATAAACAATATATTGTGTAGGTACATACAACAATAGTTGTGTATATTAGGGTTTTTCCACAGAATTTATACAAATAATTGACTGTATTATGCTCTCATCTTATCACTGTCACCTAGTTTATGACGAAAATGTTGGTCGTAAAGACTTCTAAATCGATCGATTTCGAAAATAGGTAAAACGTCCGTTATCAAATATTGGCTCTCTATTAAAATTCTGATCGCAACTTGCACTACATGAAAACTAAATTGAGTGTATTTAGGATGTTATAGTGTTCTAAATCTCAATTTTCAAGCATTTACCAGTTAATTGAAGTTGTAATTAATCATCTTTTATAATACATAAAGATCGTGTTATCAAATCGAGCGTTTAATTTATCGAATTTTAATTTATTTATAAATTTTTGATATATCTATCCCACTTTTTTTTGTTTTTGTCTTAGCTCGTTTCTAGCTATCGCGCCGTTATGTGTGTAATTACTCAAAATAACTGCGAAGAATCCGTCCGACCCTTGTTCAAAATGCTATCATTTCGCTTGTAAGTCCATAGACCGGTAATCTCTCCCAAGAGTTCCTGTTGGATGCACAATGATAAATTCCTAGACGTGTTGCTCTTACCATTTCGTAAAATCGTTATAGTTACAGTAGGACATTGAAATACGAGCGTTTATATCAAGTCCTTAATTATACCATTTACTAGGTCTCCTTAATAAACAAATCATCATTTTATGTTTATAAAGTAAATTACAAGACATCGACATAAAATGAACGTTATTACAAAAGTGTCACATGCCATAAATTCTTAATTGTGTAATATTTCAAGCTTGAGTCTTATTAAAATTTTGCGGTAGAAGCGAACAAGAAGAAAAAAATAATTGCTTGTTACCTGACTGAATACCACGCATTGCCGGATGTTCATCTTGTGGACTTTCTGGACCCATTTCAGTGACATCACTACTCAATCTATCATCACCACTATATTCAGGACCTGAACTAGATCCACCACTTGCTTCATCGCCTTTATTACTATTATTATTATTGTTCCTTTGACTAGAGAGCACCTGCATTTCCCACATTTGTTCCTGTCGGATGTCGTCGTTATAGTCCTGAAATTAGAATTATTTGATATATCATGAAATAACAGTTGATAGACTTGAAACAGTTGATTAAATATTAGTGTTAAGGAAACATCTGTTTAATATTCATGAAACTCGATAAATTATTTTTAATGAAAATTGTTTATGAAAGTTTGAATTTCAAAACGAAATATTTTCAAATTTATCAAAGTAATATCCCTCGTTTGGCTGCCTAGTGCCTTATCTTTTATCAGTCAACGTAACAGAAAGAGAAATCAAATTTTGTCATTTCATTGATTCAATTTAGATAAAATTCTATTTCATTCCCAAAACCAACCAATACCACCATAACCACCAATTCATCATTCTCAACGTAAATAATTTTAGCTTATTTCATTTTGGTGTAAATGGGATGAAATTCGAAAAAATATAAAAGTTTTAAAGTATTTTTGATAAAATCTAACAGAACTACCATTATATCGAGTAGACGATCGTTGATTTCAGGCGGCAATATTACATGAACTTATTGGAAAATTTACCGAGCTAGCTGAATTTATTTCGAAATTTCTTTGAATTAAATTGGAAATTTGTTCAAACACTGCTCGCTAATTTCTACTTGAATCATTCTCAAAAGTTTCCAAAGATATAATAGTGATTAATTTCAGAAGCCGAACAAATTTTGTTTATTTTTAATAAAGGTCACTTTAGAGGAACTGCTGCAATAAAAGCTACGGACGCATTAATAATTTGTTGTGTAACATATTGTATGTGTGTTTACTTATGTCATTTCCACAGTTTCAGCTACCTACCACACAACAAGCTTTCAGAACGTTCTTTTTTTGCGTCTAATAAATAAAATGATCGAAAAACACACAAAAAAACAACAATTTTCAGATAAATTTTATCGGAAAAGACAACTGAAATACTAGGGGGAAAAAACACGAACATGTCAATCTTTCAGGTGTTCTAGCTTTGTGTGTATTCACGTCCAACATTAATTTGACAACTTCAAATTCATCAAAGTCTCCAAAACTTAACAATAATAAAAAAGAAACTGTAATTTAGAATATAGGAGTAGAGTGTTACTCTAGGCGCAGTAAGTTACTTTTAAGTGTCTTTTGTGTACGGCAGATTAGTTTACGTTTTGTTGTTCCACTTAAACTAAACTGTTTGATAGTGTTTGTCAAATCATGTATTGTTCTAGTTATCCAGTGCTTCACTTCTGTGCATTGGAATCTAATATTTGAGACAAAAGTTTATATTTTATCTTGCGTCTTGTTTTAATCAGAATAGCATGCTTTTTGGAGAAAAGCCATTTTCGAATAAACAGACTTTTAATTGCTCGCTAATGTCCAACAAAAGCTTTGTAAAGAGTATAAAGTGAAAAATGATAAAAATGAAAGCATTAAATAATAATTATTGGAAAAACTAGACTAATTGTAAGTGCAGGCGCCCACGAACCGCATTTGCAGCGCTGCACGATTGCACCGCACTGCGGTCGGTATCAACTGCATGCAGCTGGAAACGACCGCATGTATCGACATTATTGGAAACGAATTGAAATTCAGTATGAAAATGGAGTTCGAAAAAGAAGCTTTGTGTCTAGCGTTATTATATAAAGGAGAAATAAATCTGAGAAATAGAAGAAAATATTGTGTTGATCCCTTTTTATTTTCAAAAAGTCAAAAATGGTTGTTCAACATTCTGCACATACTGCAGCCCTTACATCGGCCATCTCAAATGAATGGACTATTTTCCACTTCCATTATCAACAATTCAGTATCAAAATTATTCATTTTTATGAACGTCCCCTACATTAAACATACAATTCTCAACTGAAAAGCAGTGCCGCAGTTCAGCTCGTGGGCGGGCTCCCATTGAACACAATACTTTTTGTATGCAGCGCTGCATTTTGCTAAGCGCCGCACCTCGGCGGGAAATTAGTGCGGCGCTGATGCGGCACCGCTGAAGATCACCTCGTGGGCGCGCTCTCATAAGAATACATGTAAATTGTGCGGTCCAACTGCTAAGCGCTGCCGTGCAGTTCGTGGGCGATAGCACTAATATGAGTGTATTGAATTGTTCGAAAAAAACTGCATTAATCATGTTTATGCCCCATATATGAATTACTAGTGCCACTGAAATGCATAAAACATTTTGAATTGATCTGAAATATTCTCAAGTGTCTATTCTATTCATTCGACATTTATATTGTTTCAGCTGTCATTTTACATTTTTATTTCTCATTGTTCCTGAAGTAGCGAATCATACACTTAAATGGGAAATCGTGAGGATTTATTTTCGATGCAAATACAACAGATAGAATGGAAAAATTTAATAGAAACAACTACAAATTTTTGTTGCTCTCCAAATCAATGTGATAATAAAGATTAATAAAGAAAACAAACAAATATACCAATAGTATGTAATTATCAATTTGTATAAAGTTACAAAATTTAGTACATTCATCATCACATATAAAATATGGTCAACAGTTGTTCAACCATTCCATATCATATGTATCTTCCGCATAGCAATGCTGCCATTAATGTATGGAGCAGGCACAATTCTTTCAGCAACACTTGTACGTTTACCTATCATTTTTAAAGTCGGAGCTTCATTGATACTTATTGCTTTTGTGATTCTTTTCTGAGGTTCTGTATCGATTGTCGGTTCATCTTCATCGGATAAATATAAATCACATTCCAATAGTGTTTTCTTTTTCTTGGGAGGAGCTGGAGAAGCTCGAAAATTGGGTAGGTTACCATTACGTTTCACTCCAGTAGGTGTTGAATTGGATGCCGTTGTTTTAAAAGCTCGTTTACCTTCCATAGGCACAGCAATTTTGCCATGCTTTTTAGGAATATGTGGCGTAGGCCCATTTTGAGATGGTCTTACTTGGTCACCTCTTTGTGTAGGCATACGTCTGGCCAGCCGTGGATCATCTGAAGATGTGGTGCTACTACTACTTAGTTGGGAATATATAGACCCGTTTCTTGGATCTGGTATTTGGTCGACCATTATGAGATTTTGTTGTCCATAATATGATGATGATGATGATGTTGATGATGATGATGATGATGTTGATGATGATGAGGATGATGTTGTTGATGATGATGGCGTAATACCTTGTGGAGGTCTGGATTGGATTTGTGCTCTTTGTTTTGCTGCATATTCCATAGCTTGGATTTCTTCTTCTGCAACGATGTTACGTCGATCGGCATTTAATTTTCTTTTGTATTCACCAACCATCATATACAGATCTTTAAAATCACTGGCAGTGGGATGCCATGTTGGTTCGTATGATGGTATGTAGTTGCCATAAGGTTCGCACTGACTCGAAAATTCGTCGATATCTTCCATATTTTCAGCAAAACGAACACTTGTAACTTACACAACACAATTATTTGCAATAACAAAATTTTGGCAAATTTAAGGGTTTTTATACCTCTTTTGACTACCCCCCGCCCCCTAAACCGCGATATGGTAATCCTTTGGCTACCTGTAAAGTAGCCAGGTAAGCCACGCCCTTAGCATATTTTTGTAATCAATTACCAACGTTTCCAGAAAAAATATTTCAAAAACGCCCTTTGATAGAGAGATATATGAAAATTCTGCAAAGCGGATGCTGGCTAAATAGAGTATTCCAGAAAAAAAATTGGTATTTTGTTAGTTTCTATTCCGCAAAAATGGGAAGCTCCATTGGAAAGGATGTGGTGAACAAATTTACTAGGGACGCACTTTCAAAACACCTCTAATCAAAATTTATCAAAAAAAAACTTCATTTAGTCGTTAAATATTTTGAACCAGTTATCTTGAGCATTTTAGTTAGTTAAAACTGGACACATCCAATTTTGCGTCGGGCATTACAGATTCTTCATGTAATTACAGATTTCTCGAATATTTGGCATAGTGATGATTTTATTAATTAGTGAAAAATCTCTTGATCTGATTTTAAACTCTTGGCATTCTTTAAAAAATGACGCCTCAAGTAATCTGTCTCTTGTAGCGCGCTGCGTCTTAGGCTGATACTTGGTCCTAGAAGTTTTCTTGTTTTGATGATTTTCGAATAAACTGTAGCGCTATTTATATGGTAAAGGTAATGCTGCATAAACAAAACTTATTTCATCTTCATTCTTGTGGAACACAATAATGCTGATTTTAAAAAGAAAGAAATAGTACGGGAAAACCCCAAATTCGTATAAAATCTACACCGCATAATTTCTAAACCGCATAAAAAGCCACCCGAAGCTATTTACAAACCTGGTCATAATAAGAATATTTTTCGAATTAATTTAGTTTGTGTTTCAGTCAATGGTAATTAAAACAAAAATCATAAGAATTTTCATAAATTCAAATTTACCAAAAGGCTGTTTTATTTCTTTAATTTTAACTTGTAACTTCTACCTGTGTTAATGGACACAGGTGCAAAGGGTTCATTTGTTTATTACGCATAAATGCAGTGCTCAGTGAAGCATTAACTCTATAATAGAATTCTTTAAACATATCCGTTTTATCTGTCAATACTTAAATGGGATTATCTTCGACGATTACTTACTGACAATCTTATAAAAATTTATTGTTGGCAGGTGTTCAACAACAATTTTGATGGACTCAAGAAAGTTGTTTACAAGAATTTCCCATTTTTTTTTCAAAAAAAAAAGAAAGTTTCAGCTTTCCAATTATTAATAAATGATAAGCTTATTATTGACGCGTGGCTCCAAGAATGTTAAATATTCTCAACTTGAATAAACAAAATATGCGAAAATTATTGGAATTATGCAGGAAATGAATAAACAGAATAATTTAGAATTTTTTCTTCCTCTAATTATTTATTTACATTTAGCTTCTTATCCTAACTTAGAGAGAGAGAGAGAGACTGACTTTTGTATGATAACAACGTAAAATGCAATGCTACAACCCATATTTCCAAATCCGTTTACCATTGATTTTGTTGAGATATATGTTTACTTTTGAAATATTGTAGACTCAAATGTTTCAAATAACTTATATTAATGTTTTAGTTTTTTTAAAAAAAAACAGCAAAACTACTTTATCATCAATTATCAATGTACCAGGAAGCATAGAATAATGGTATGAAATAGAAAAGCTGTCAGCGTAAAAACTTGGGCAACAAACAAAAATTTAAAATGAGTACATCTTGATATTAAATGTGACTGTAAATAAGATAAAAGATGAATTTATCTCTGTCTCAACGAAAATTATTATTCTCCCTCAAGTAAGAAAAAATACAATTTCAACCATCCACCTGCCACCAAACCGTTACTAATTATTTGACCTTAAAAGATCTCTCGAGAAAATTCGTTTGTAATTAATTGTTAAGTAGACCATATTTCAAGAATACTTAATGCTTGTCTATTTGTGCAAATTCATTAAAATCGAGTAAAAAGTCGAATGTTTGACAAAATTCACTTTTAATTGAAAACTTCTAGGAAGGATTTGTAAATTAATAAAATTTAAAATTTGTTCCAAAAACTTATATATTTGATGAAATACTATATGTTGTAGGTACATAATAGAAAAGGGATAGCTGCGGAAATTGACTGACTAACCCTGTAGGAGCCTATAAAATTACATTAACAACTGTGATGTGGGAATTGTTCAAATAAACACTGCAATAATGTCGTCCATTTATAGTTGGGAATACATTACCAGCCATTTTCACCTCTCTTTTGAATAAAAACCATCAAATAAGTGAATCTAAACGTGCTATTTAGGCACACAATTGCTATGAACGAAAATGTTATTAAGGATAGATTGTAATATTGGTGTTAAAATATAGAAACGTTATTTAGGTGAAAGAAAATAATTAGCGTCTTTGAAGATGTTAAATTTAGCATGATTTAGAAATTACTTCTATATACCTTTGCTTGAGATAAAAGTAATGACTTTGTATTTGAGAATTTCAAATTTAACAAACTTTAATTTGATATTTTGTTTAGTTTTCATGTATTTAAAAATAAAGAGAATCTTCTTTCGGATTTATGATTTCGATTTTACGCATGAACAATTTTAAACCGCATACAATAAAAACAAAGTTTGATGTTTCTAAAATAATACAACAAAAGAAGTATTCTATAATAAATTTGGCGGTATGACTTACTTCTTAAAGTTACTAGTGGAGATTTTCTGTTCAATTTCTTTTTGTTGGCTAAAAACGGCCGTTACAGTGGATGCTTTTCGATATTGATATGTTGAGTGCAATTTTGTTTAGTTCTTCAAAACGAACGCTTTTACTAAATGAAATTAATAGTAGGGCGTTTGCGTTTTTGCTTCATAGCATTGAATAAAATTATTCTTGAATATTTCTACAGTTTTCGCCAATATATAGACAATGAGACTAACAAATTCGGCAAATTTTTTAGTCATTCTCGGTCCGCTTTTATCCAATAACACCTAAAATTACTATAGCAAGTCACAATCAAATTTCTTCGACAAACTAAGCAATCCTGTTTGAATCAGCTAAATTTGATGGTTTGTCTAGAGAATCCGAATTTCATCCGACAACCTTTGATAATCAAATATATTTGTTTGTAAATTTGAGTGGATGCCCTTAGACAAAAAAAAAGACGCTATTATCTAGCTGATTTCTCACGAAACGATAGACTTGTTGGAATTTTTTTTGAGAATATGAAATTGAAAGGACAACGGGAAATATCGGTCATCTATAAAAGATTGGAGAAGCTAACATTGGTTCTAATGTATTTTCATGAAGTTTCAAAGTTAACGGTGAGATAAAACAAAACACATCGTTCCAAATTGTTTAAATTGCACAACATATATCGTTGATTTCTTTCCGTTTTTTATTTTATTATCAAGGGTAAACTGAACAAAAGGCAAACTTAATTCAATCATTCCCTATACTGGTGTATGTTTGGTATGTTATAGGTTCGACAAAGTAGTCGGTATAGGATTTGAAAACAGAAAAGAAACAGATAATAGCGACAGAATGAAAAAAGAAGAAGAAAAGTATGAAACAAGATCCTAACTTCAGAATGACCAAAGCTGTTCAAACAACTCGAACACGCATTTCACGAAATTACCTTGTTCGAGATGAAAAAAGCAGTCGATTTGTTTGTATACTAGAAAAGTGAAGTTTGTATTGAGAAAAAGTTACTTCTAACTTCTCCAGGGATAAATAAGGAGTTTAAAATTGAACACCACTTTCGGTAACGTCAAGGAATTTGATTTTAGATTTCTTGATCTGAAGAGAAATGTACGCGGGTTGTACAAAAAGTTCTTACAATAATAACAACATGTATTTGAAAGTCTTTGAATGTATTTTTCAAATAGCTGAAGTTGTTTAGGTTTCATTGTCAGATGAATGTTCGTTTTGTAATTCACAGATGGAATTGCGAGAACTCAATATTTGTTAATAACAAAGACGAAAACATCTTACTATCGTTCTAGAACCTCAAACAAGCCACACATCTCATTTCTCAGTTTCTAAACAAAGCAATAATTATAAAACGTTGTAGAAGCGCAATAATACCGAGTTTAGCGGTTTTATGAAGATATTGCTGAAAGTCAGATCCAATGAAAAGTACCGTTTTAAATTCCATTATTTAAATCAGCATCATCTGGTTTCACTTTATATCTGTAGAAAAATCTATTTTACGACTCGTTGTTAAACAAAAGTTTCATGATAGTCTTAGAAACTTTTTAAGCTGACCAGAAGACTGATTTATTACCACAGAAATCCAATAATATAGACATACTATGGCATATAATTCCTGTTTCGCTTCAAATCTACATAATCAACGTTTTCACTGACTCCCATGAGAGCTTCCGGGTTATAAACTGACCCCCTATACTGAATACTAAATCGGTCAAACTGCAAACTCTAATTGCGTTTTTGAATTCATAAATAAAAACCAACATAATCAAATCTGGATTTTTCCATCGGATTTGCTTCAAAGCTAAATAAAACTCTCATCTGTATCTATATATGTTTACAATTTATCTTTTGTAATTGACTATATAGAAAGTTTGGTGGATTCTCGAATAAATTTAAATATATCATCAAACTTCCATGAAAAAAAAAATAGCAGAAGCTATTAAGTATTCGTCAAACAATTAAAAACTGAATTATATGATAATGTAAAAGACGACGTTTTCAGTTTTTTTTTTTCAAAACATCAAAGTTTAAAAATTATTACGATCTTTGTATCTGACAATGTTTAAACGAAATCAAAGAGCAATTTGCTGCTTACATTGCGGAAAAAAGTGAAATGCAAACATAAGCCGTAGAAAAACCGACCTATTCAGCAATTAATTGTCAGCTACCATTGGGATTTCACATTATTTATTGAAATGTGATTTCGAAAGTGGATTTTTTTTCTCCTCAAAAGGCTTGATTTTGTTCCTAAATCAACACCATTTATTATACAATCAATTTTGTAAAAAAAGTTATGTAAAACTGGCTGAATTAAGATTGTCTGTTTACTGAAAACTTCAGCGAAAATCATCTTTAAGTTGACGTTTACATGGATATTCAGTAATTCATAAAAATGTTGAGAAATTAATAAGAATAATGGCGTTAAAAAGAAAATTCGATCCTGCTATAATTACTGCGAATTAGTTTCTATCAAACTATTTGGAAATAAATCGATAAGCCTTCAATTTATGCGATATTTATTGAGCTATGTGAGCATAATTCCACACAATTGCCAATATGTCCGCATTGTGTGATAAAGCAGCAAAAATATAGCACAGGTGTGTATGAGAGACATTATAAAAAAACCAAACCTACAGTAACCTTTTCCAATAAATATTTCAATAAAGCCAGGATCGGATCAAGATGTTGTTTCTTCTTTTTTTTTTTTGTTGAGAACATCTCTTAGAGCCATCCTGTGACGTTTAACGTAAATATAAATGATGAAGAACGAGCAAAAAAAAGGTGGAGGACCATATATTGAACAAAATACTATTGATTTTAGTAACTCTGTGACTTTATTTTAGTGTCTTTAGTCGATCTAAATCTATCCTGAAAGAATTATGGGGAATATTTTGGGTAAACTGAGGGAATATTTGTAAAATCCATAAATCATGCCAAAGCTATACATTGAAATAAAGTGAGATAGATGTAAACAAAGAGATTAACGTTTAAATTTAACCCTTTTGGATATATTTTATTGTATTATAACATAAGATTAGACTAGTGGCGATATGGTTATTATTTATTCCTAATTTCCGTTCACTAAGGTTACAACAACTATTATGTATGTTGGTATTATCTGATCAAATTATAATATTGAGAGAAAAGAGGAAGGTGAGAATCATTGGGTCCCATGGAAGGTACACTTTATACTAATCTGGTTAACAAAAAAATCCCTGATAATGGAAATTTGAACCTAACACTTAATTATTGTTAATTAGTGTTAGCTTTAGCGTTGTGGATAATCTTCAATGTCGATTCAATACGAGGTGTGTTTTTGTAAAATAGAAATTGCAAATTTGAATATACCGTAAAAGTTCGTTTAACCGGCTACCACTGGACCAAGAAGCTCTTGCTAGAGGAGCGGAAAGGTCGAATAATACGGAGCGAAGTTTTACCTTTTGCTACCGGTTTAATCGATCTTCCCAACCATATTACTCCGTTTAAACTGACCTTTGCTAGTATGCAATTCAAAAAGTCGGTTAATCCGGCGCTTGATGACGGTTAAAATAGAGACAAATTTTGGTCTTTCAGTAAGTAAAAAGGTGGAATAATCCAAAAGTCGTTTAATCGAAGCTCGGTTAAGCGGGCTTCTACTGTAAATCAGTTTGTATGCTAAACATCTGAGAATAATTATTATTCTACGTTATGAGAGAATTTCATTAAAGTACATAATTTATGATCAACGTTCTGCTCTGGTGTTTTATTTCATATCTTTAGATGGAAATAAGTTAATGTGAAATTGTTTATAAAATTAATTATTTAATCCAAACAGAAATAGTTTGTATAACGAATATTGTTGTTAAAAATGACAAAAAAAAGCCTTTCGTATTTTTCAAAGTGTTACACGGATTTACTTTCAATCTGTAGATTAAACAAGCTGAAGCCAATCTGGTAAAGTGTTCCGTTTCTATCCTATTTCTCACATCTACTTTGATTGATGATCATCATGATTAGTTTGATTTAAATCGGCATTCACACACAATAATAGAAAATATTCAACAATTAGTACAAATTTTAGTTAATTACGTATTTTTGCTCATAATAAATATCTACTTGTGATGTGCGTTTAGCAATATGAGGTAGATAATTGTGTCTCATTATGTCGTCGTGTGATCCCGTAGACAATCAAGCGGACGGTTATGTATGGCTGTTCTTAGAAATGCTTCTTTTTGTGTTATTTGGATTACATTTGCACCTCATTCAATTATTAAATTAAAAGTAATTCTGGTATATTAAAATAGTAGAAAAATGTGGTTTAATCGTACATATAAAGGTATTTAGCAGCATTTCCTGTCGGTCTCGTGGGAAACATACGGATTTAAAGCTAAAAATGGTCTAATTCGACGATGAATATGAAGCTTTTAGACACCACTGAAAAAAAAATTTCTATGGCTTGAACAAAAAAAGACAGGATAAATTGAAAGACAAAAAAAAAACAAATTCAGGGTCACTTTACTGCCTAGTAAACCGAGACAATACATTTTGGCAGAATTGAACTAAATTTTGGATAAATTCTACCTTTCTGCATTGTAGCCAGAGAGGATAATCTACTTTAGATGTAAACGCGGTCAGTCTCTAATGGCGATACTGAAAAACGATTTATAATCATTTTCATGTCTATTCTAATGACTTTCTCATTGCGTTGATAGATAAGGATTTATAAATAAATCGTTATCTTTGTTCCCATCAGATTAACTATAATGTTGTATCATTTTCTGTAATTATTTCATTGTTTAACTGGTCAATTAGGTAATTTTTATATAAAGAGATTATCACTATTTTTATATTTCGTTTTCAATGCTCTTTATAATAAGGACAGGCACTATTAATTATTTTTCTTTACATGCAAGTTTTCCCAAAAATTAGAGAAAGTTTTGTCAATGCTTATAAAGATTGAATTTTTCAATAATATTTTGAAAATATTTATCTTTATCTCCAACAAAAAAGACCCAAACAAATGATAAAATTGTCGGTTCCTTCTTTTTAATTTACTGTTTTACAACTAGCTACATTCAATTTAACATCCATTTCGAAAATGACTAATCCTAATTTACAACTTAAGCCAAGAAATGTTATAGTAATAAAGGAAGTGTGCCTATACAATAACTATATGTTCAGTAGGGATAATCAGCAAACTTCAACAGGGTAATAAAACAATTATATTAAAAGGCTCACCAAATGTTTATGGTTTTGTCAATCAAAGCAGGTAGCAGTCCCTTTTTATGTAAGGGTCTCTATTGTTAAGGCGTGTGCGATAGGACCGTCAGTTCTGCACTTAAATCTTATAAGATTGAAGAAGATTTTTATATCTTGGTCCTAATTTTATATACAGACAGCTTCCACAATAATTTTTTTTATTGAATCATTATTCAAAAGAGGTTGAAACGGGCCAATTTTAAAAAAAAAAAAAAAAACATTTGGCGGCATTAGTGTTTGTCTTTTACGCACTAATGTTTTTGAGCTATGACGTCATTGTTTTGTTTTGAAATAGCTACTCCCTCATAGCAAAAACAAAATCCTCATTTTTCTACATAGTACCCCATATTAAGGGCCTTCTACGTACTGTTCCAGTTGGGAAAAATGTTAATTCCAAATAGCGTTAATTGGATGTAGATCTGTTTTCTTGAATTTAAAATTACTTTTGCTCCGTATGTTTCTTTCCAAAGACATCCCAATATCACCAGTGTACTCAGAAGAAAGTGAGGATTTTAGTCTTGTCAAAAAAATAATAATGTTTGTTGCATAGTGAGTGTCTAAGTTTAAGAGAGTAATAAAACAATAAAATTAAAAAGTTAACCAAATGTTTATGATTCTGTCAATCAAAGCAGGTACCTTTTATGTAGGCGTCCCTATTCTCAACGTTTGGTGTTGGACCACCAGTCCCGTACTTAAATTTTATGAATTTTAGGAAAATTCTTGGATTTTAATATTATTTAGAAATTATGAACAAACGGCCCTGTCGTCCGCAAGTGCGAAAATAAACAAATTTCTTTAAACCACCAAGTCCTTATGTTGCCATTCCAGGGGGTCATTGTTGAACATTTTCTATTACTGTCTTAAACTTGGACGGTCACTACATAGTGATTATCCAAGTTTAAGACAGTAATAAAACAATAAAATTAAAAAGTTAACCTACTGTTTATGGTTGCGTCAATCAAAGCGAATCCCTTTTATGTAGGGATCCCTATTGTCAACGTTTGGTGTTGAACCACTAGTTATAAAATTTAGAAAAATTGTTGTATTTTCCTAATATCTAGAAATTATAAACAAAGGACCCTGTTGTTTGAAAATGCGAAAATCTCCAATTTTTATTGCTCTCTTTTGCTCTGTTTTGTTGAAAACATTTTATGACTGTCTTAAACATTGACGATCGCTATAGGTATGTAGTTTTCAGCTTTAAATATTTAAAATAGCTAATTCGTTGTCAAACCTCTTGACTCTGCGTACATTTCACCGTTAGTTAGTTTAGTTAGAAATCTGATAATGATGGTAGCTCAAGTTTTTGGCTTTTATGTCAAGAAATTCAAGTGTCACTCGTCAAAAACAAACATTATGTAACAAGCCGACAATCAGTCATCATCAAAGATTAAAACATATGTACGTGTCTGCAATTAACAACTTGAACATACTTAGATGAGATATATGTAGTATAAATCCGGTAGTAATTATAACTTTGTGATTTGTACCTTTTTGTTATCAAATGGAGAATTGTATAGAATATGTGAGAGAAAAAGCTAACAATTTCGTAAAAACAAAAGTAACAAAATGTAAATTAATTCAAAAAGCTTGAAAGAATAGCGTCGATTAATATACAAAAGGCCCGGTGATATTCGAGAAAATGAAACAGGAGAATTTTCTAATTTAAATCAATAATGCAAATTTGTTATTTTAAAAAGAACGTTCAATCAGCAATTAATTTGAATACGAAATTGTACAATAATATACATATTGTTGATTGTGGCGTTTGTGGCGATATGAAAAAATTAAATTTGAGCTTAACAAAAACCGACTGGTAATCAGTCAATTCCCATTTTTTATGCTATACATACATAAACTCTAATTACATTTTATCGAATCAACCAACTAGAGAGATAGTCTGTTTGTTTATTGGCTAATAAATATGCTAATAATCCAATCGCCACCAATTTAAATCAAGCATAAAATTACTATTCGTAATATGCACATAGTCATTACACGCCATAAAGAACCATACCAGTTTATGATACTTTATTGCAGTTTCGTTTAAATGCAATAAAAATCGTTGAAATACGATAAAACATTTGTAACGGCATTTGATCAATTTTGTTAATATGTTTGTCAAATTATTGCTCAACAAAGTAGTACTTACCGGTACTAAAAATCGACGTACTTCAGCTAAAGCATAAGCAATACGAGCATGAGCTTCTGCCGGTGTTGCAAATGCACTAATTTCTACATGTAATTCTTCACTTAAATGCTGGAATTTCGGGTCACCGCTAGCTCGTAATTCCTCCTCCTGAAATATAAATTCATAAAAAAAAGATGATTACAATAAAATTACGAATAACATACAAAAACCATGAAATATTGTAAAATGGAAATGTAAGTATAATTTATGCCCGTTTTCCTCTATTCATTATCTAGGTTTTGTTGAAGTATTTGCAATAGTGTAATGTTTCCGGTTGTACCGGACGAGGACTTAACCTTTAAACTTTGATTAAAACACCTGTGTACACTATAGACACATCCGGTTACACTGAATATTCGTCTAGGTCTACGTAATGCTGAACAATAAGCATAATGTATGCAACTACGATCGTTACTCTTTACATTTAATTTAAATTTCGTTACTCAATAAGAAATAAATACGTGAGGATGTGCAAGTAAAGCAACCTGAATTCTGAACGATCAAACCCTAAGTGTCACTTAAAGTGTTGAATCAATCGTGTCCAATCGAATTATACGTGCATCAGACAGTCAACCACAAATTACATTAAATCGTGGAGTTTTATAGAAAAATGAGTTATGAAGAATTCTATTCGATAAATTTTTGATTTTCTTATCACGATTTTAAAATGATCAATAAACGATAGCTGACTAGAAAAGTTTGTAGGTCCGAATAACGCTAATAAATTCTATGAAAAACGGGAAACCGTATCATATTTTTTATTTTTTCAAACTCTGGAAACAATTGTAAACGACATTGAATAATACCGTACTACATAATGCTGGGAGAAAGTTCCTATTTAGGGTTGATTAAATCGATGTTACAGCTTATTTCAGTATGACCGATAAAGCTTGTTGTATTCACAAAAAGTATTATCTCAAGAAAACGTTCTTAATGAAGATCGTGCGAAGAGAGAGGACGAAATGAGCTCAGGTCACAGACATAATTACAATCCATACACAGTTACATAAGCCTTTCAATCAATATTTGCAAATAATTCCAACCATCTTTCATTATTTTTTAATATTCACTCAAATATAGCGGCCAATTTACACAAAGGCGTTGGAGGCGCCTCAGTCTTCGTTATCCTACTGCCCTACATGACTTTTTTTTGAAAAACACGTGTCAAATGTAGAAGACGGAAGTATTATTCCCTTACTATTCAGAATGGTTGCTACAAAAGCTCTTCCGTTGTGAAGATATTCGTTGTTCTTTAAACACTTCCTTAAACTCGACTTGCTTTAAGCCAGCCTTATTTCTTGACTGTAGGACTCATTTTAACAAAGGATCAATTAAATGTACAGCAAAGTGAAATGAGTCTTGTGCTTGAGAAACTTTAGTTCAATTTGAAATAAGATCGACCCTTATTTGAAGATTTTATGTGGAAAGATGAACCGGCCCAAATATAGTTTTTTTAATGCATTGGTAAATAAGGAAAATACGGAAGAATATATTTTGATTTTATGGGACATGCCCCAAGCCGGATTGGGGTTAAATTCGCCACTGGGTAAATCATTAATTAACAATTGATGTTTCATTGATATCCAAAACTTTCTACATGAATAACTAACAAACATTGCTATATTAGTGTTTTGATGACATGTGCTATTATTATTAATTTAATTCACAATGGTAACCAAATCATAAAGTTTAGAGAGTTTCTTGTTTCCATTACATTATAGATTAATTTTCTATAACGGAAATGTTTATTATCTTAATTAATTGATAGTACCCTAAAGGATCAACTATATAGCTACTTACGAGTATACCTATCTATATTAAACAGGAAATTATATTGTTGTTTTTTTTCCTATTTGGTTTATATTGATTGGTTCGTTGAATATTGTGATAATTAACATTATGCTATTTACGTATTATATTTACTGACAAACAAAACAATATTTTTATTATATTAGGATTATTTGATATGTTAATTTACAATGCAACATTTTAGGATTAACTGTTAAATCAACTTCAAAAGATCGCCTGAAACAAACTATTTGTATTGCATTATCCACAACAACAACCAACATATACATAGTAAAACACAATAATGAGATATATTTTATGGTAATGATCTGTAGTCAGAAGGCATCAAATACAAACAACTATCAGTAAACTATTTAGTTTCACAAAAAAAGTTGTAGGTTCAAATAAGACTTTATAGAGTTTTCCGAAAAATGTCTAAATTGTTACTTTGTTGCTGCAGTCACCGGAAGATCGTCTGCAACTGGATTAAATCGTACGTTAACTATAGCGAAATTGAATTTTCGAGATGGAATTACTTGAATTACATCGCTTTTTTTTATCGTTTATACAAATATCCCGTTTATTTTACTAATAAAAACATTGTTGAAAAATGGTGGATGCGCCGGGTTAAAATATTCAACCATTTATAACACTCCTTCATCTATCTTTATATTTTTCTTTCTACATCTAATAGAACAAAAAAATCAACATACAAGTTGTTACAAAGTAAATTTGCCTACCAACTGTATATTTGTAATATATCTGAGACCATTTCCAGCCCATTTTCAACAAAAACCAACAAATCTAAGATTTATTCTGTAGAGAATAATATTAAATCTCACATTAGATTCATAGGGAAATGTAAATCACTTGCTGAAATTATATATGAATAAGGCTTTTTTATACAACAATTGTACCCAAAAAAATCCGACTTAATAGGATTTTAACTTGACTTCTACAAAATTAATTAATATTGTTTAATCCTAGATAGTAAGTTTGACAGATAAGATTATAGTTTTATCTTTAAATGGCACCACTTATCCTTAGCATTAAATACTATACAGTAATTATAAGTTATATAGTTAAAACAGTCACAAAAAGTTGTCTACATTTTACAGCACATAAATATCATACAAATTGCGTAGTGTTGGAAATTTTTATAGAACTTGTTAGAAAGTTATTTGAGAATGCAGCAAAACAATATTACACTGGAACAATTTGAGTGTAGTTATAAGCAAGAGAAGTGAAAAGGTGAAATAATAAAAGCAACAATCGATACTGTAGTCGTTGCATCACAGGAACAAAAGTTCTGTATAATGATTAAAGAAAAACAATAGAAACAGAAAAGTATAAAAGAACGAAAAGTGGTAGTTTGATTGTCATCCTTTATAATCACTTAACAGTGTTTACTAGCGTAATCAAGACATCTATGAAGGTATAGATAACATTTGTTAGAACGAATCGGATAATTTTATATGTCGAAAACAATCGTGACCTTATTGGAATTGTTAGAACAATGTATAAAATGATAAAATATTGTTAAAAGCAAGCTAATATTGTCTGTTAGAGACTCAAATTGAAACTCAATTTTACTTTTACGTATTTACTTTGTTATGTAATTTGGAGAAGTAATAATGAGTAATAAAGAAAGGTCTTTTTTCTATCCAAATCTATGATGGATTTTATAAAATTACCAAAGTTTTCAATTAAAATAAGAATTATAATGAATAGTACCAAAATGTAGAGCAATTGCTATAAAAGTTCTGCCATCAATAAATATATGTAAAGAGTTACAACGTACAACTTTAATTAAACTACAAATTATAGAAACTGTCGCTTTTGTTTTAAAATTTAAATGTAATTTGAAATTTTTGTTTGAACAACAATAGAATGGTAGTTTATGTATGACAGATCGGGTGGTTACATTAAATATACTTTGGGAGCACGTCAAATTTGCAGTCTGTTGCAGTAAATTCGTAATTACAGCGAGACTTGAGTTTATAGGTCGCTTACCGAGACCAAAACAAAAAGAAAACTCTATTTCTTTAGTTTTTGATCTTACCCAAAAATATATTGGGTGGGCCATTAAAACTAAACACCCAGAAGAGGGGCGTTTTCGGAAAAAAATTAAATCTAGCTTCACATAAGAACACCTCAGCATTAATTTAGCTCAAGGGACTTTTCGCGTACGTTGTCTGCAAAAAAGCCTAACAAACATTTACTTTGGAATTTGTATAATGACCCTATGCGGTAATTTTGAAATTCGTGTTCAACGATACTAATTAGGCCATTTCCGAAATTTTCACACATATGGACAGATAGACGATAGCAAATAACTGGTATCACAAATTACACAGAGAATGTCCGTTAGACCCTTTTGCAAATATCGCACACGGAAAGTCTCTTTAGGTAAATTAATACTGAGGTGATCGTATGTAAAGCTACACTTTGAATTTTTTCGAAAACGCCCGTCTTCTGGGTGTTTAGTTTTAATAGACCATCCTGTACATATGGTGACCCACCATAAAGTTTTGGCTTTGGCCTTTGAGGTTACACCACTAATTATATTTCTATTGTAGCCTAGTGCTTGCAATGCGACGAACCTCAATTAGAAGCCTTTCATTATGCACTCACGATAGAAGTACGATGTAGTTAGGTAAAATTTAGTGTTAATAATTTTTGATAAAAACAGAAATATTTGTGATAAGGTGTGATATATTATTACCCTACTAAATGATAAAAAAGATAAGCAAAAAACATAAATTTGATGCAGACAGTTTTGTTTTAACGTAAAGAATTCTCATTTCATTCTAGTTAGATTCACAAATAATTATAAATAAATTGTTCAGTCAATTGGAATTGATTGATTAAAAGAGAGCTAGAACTTCAACATAATCAATTGATAACAATTTAATTCACTTAAGTAAGTCATTTTTAGCAGAGAATTCATTTTAAAGTAGTTCCATTACAAATTGGTGGATGCGCCGGGTTAAAATATAATAAAAATAAAAGACTTTTATTGTTTCTTACTCATGTTAACTACGTAATAGCAGGTTTTTCACGTTTTTTCTTCAACCATCAGTATCGATAATGCACACTTAACGAGTTCGATTCACTTTTAAACATAATCTCTAGTTTTGTCTGATACCTCGATTAACTAATAAAATTATAAATTAGTAGAATTTGAAAGAGCAAAATTGCCAAAAGTACTGACAAACTTCTGTTTTGAAAACTATTTAACGTTTCAAATGCATTATAGCCTAGTTGTAATTAAGTAAAATATCTAATGACTTAAAAACTTTGGCGAAATTTGCTACAACTTTTAACAAATTGTAATCAAAGCTTTCAATTATGAAAGTTTCATAACTGTACGACAATTTTGTCATTAATGATATATATTCGGTATATTCGGTTGGTTTACTGTACAAAATCCGACTTTAGGCGAGAGTAGAAGTATTACCCATGATTGGATCGACATAAAAACAGAGATTTGTCACCTTTCTACTGAGCCTTCATGGTTATCTATCACGTTTTTTTTGTGTTGTTTAAATTTCTATCTATCTGAAAAGCTCATTTGATAGAAGACGAAAAAAAAAAACACGGCGATGATAATCAGAACCGCAATTCATGGGACCATGATTGGTTCATAAATTTTCCACGTGGTTTCTATGTTATTGTAGGCTTTCATTGGAAATTTCCACTATTATTGAAATGCTAAAGATTTATTGTTAAGTGATATTGATAAATGAGATCTGAGGGTTGTATTATTGTACTACTTTATCCATTTCACATTTAATTTAAAATCATTGAATAGATAATGAACGGTCTACATATAAATGAAATTTGAATGTACAATATTTTAGATAATTTAACATCTGTTTACAATCATATTTAGACAATTTACAAATATTTATGTTGTATATTTGGTATATTACACAATTGAATTTTCAGCAGGAATATTTAAAGAATCGAGGGAGTTATAACTTTTAACATACAATACATCCAGATGAATTACAGTACGTCAAAATATCTGTAAAACCTTCACGTGAACTTCTACATTCATACAGACAGTGGAGTAAGTGCAAAAAATATTCTATTTCGAACTAAGCCGCCTTCATAGTGTGTAAAATATGTGTGTGGTTTTCGCATTATTACACGTATTATCAAGGGGAACATGTTTATTTGAATGTGGTGTTGATATTCATTTGAAGTAGTTGAAAAAAACGAGAATGTTGACAGAATGTTTATAGATTCATTACATACAATTTGGATGGTTTATAAGTTCCTTTTCCCTTATGGTGAATCTACAGTAATATTTTTCGCAAATTGTATTCCTCCAAAATACTCATCCCACTACATACTACTACAATTCATCATCAGTTCATAAACGTGTGGGAAATAAATCAAGAGAAAACCCAAACGTGTCTCTCATCGACAACAGACGATAATAAATAAATCTACAGTCAATCTGGAAGTGTTTCAGTTTTTTCATTGATACAGATAGGATTTGTTAAAACCGCACAGGTACACACATACAGGATTAGTCATTTGAAGCTACAGTTTTCATAAATTTTGAGAAACGAAACAAAAACGCAAGGATAGAGAGTATTATGTGTAAAAATGACTTGTTAGCGTCTCTAAAATGAAACGAACGGTCAATACAAATACAAAAATGAACAAAGAACCACTATAGCTGAAACTCCAGATTATGTAAATTATGAAATTATATTTTAGTTTTCAAAAATCGTCATTTTATTGAAAAAAAATCGAAGAAGGCTGCAAAGTTTTTCTAATTTAAATATGAATTCTATTCATAAATAGGTCAAACTAGTAATAATAAGAAGAAGCGGTGAGGTAAACAACTGGAGATTGTTTAATGGAAACATCACCCACACGCTTTAAAGAAAAAAACAATGAGAGATGAAAAATACTTATTTCAAACAAATTAATGCACACATCAACATATAAATTCAATGTCAAGGCAAGATAAACAGTGCAACTGGCCTCTAAAAGTAGGTCAACTTAAATTAAATGAAAATGACGATTTTGGAAGACGAAAAATTATTCTCATAATCTACACATTCCGGAGTTTCAGCTGTAGTGGTTCTTTGCTCATTTATATATAGGTCCTGAGAGATATTGACTGTTATTATCTAAAAAATACGAAAACTGTGGATTCAACTGACTAACCCTGTTTGTAGATTTATTTACCTTGTGTCTGTCTTTCATTGATCCACGTCCTAGCACTGCCATTTTGCACATTGTATCTTCTTGTAGTCGTTTCAATGAATTACCTTTTGGGCCCAATAATTTCCCAACGAAATTAAACTGGAACATAGACAAAAGAAAAAAACAAATTAATAAAATACAAAGACTCTATCTATTCTATCTGGGGGCATTTATCGTTGTTAGACTTAACAATAAAGATAGGATTGAAATAATTTACGTTTCTTATTGGATATTTATCATGCTACACTGCAGTATTCTAGAGAGAATTATTACAAATAGGAGATCATATAAATCAAAACAAAAATGATTTGTATTCACTAGAAGAATCACCGTTGCCACGCAAGCAAACAAAAAGAAACTTCCAACTACTAGAAGGTATAAGAAATCCACTCAACAAAGGATAATTTAATTTGAACACGTCTTTTTCGTTTTGTTTTGCGGTCTTAATTTTGTTTGTTTCTTTCATGCTTAAATGTGAAATTTTTTATTTTGATTTTAATTAACAATTGGTTTTGTGTTTTATCTCACAGAAATTTCGCCTGTGGTCAGTGTGAGAAGGTAACAGGTGTCTTTAGATAAAAATGAATTCTATACCCTTTTGTCCTTTAGAGTACACCAAAAAAAAAGCAAACATTTATCAGATTGGTCTTTGAATCACGAATAGTTCAAACAGTTTCAACTTACGAACGCCTTGAAACTTATCGTTTTATTGTTCAGATCTATTTAATGATAACATTGGGTCTGATATCGTTTAACTGCAGTTTTGGTCGAGAACAACAGTGATACAGCTATAAAGATCAATTAAATTTAACAATTTGTTCAATGTTAAAAGTTATCATCAACCATTAAGTGCAGTGTTCGCTAAAAACTAACTAACGATGGTGTTGAAGTTGCCACATAAATAGCACGTTTTATCCAACAAATATTTGATAAATTGGTTGTTTTATTAGCCAATGTGTCGAATTAATCCAGCTATTTGACAAAATCGGTAGTGTTAAAAAGAGGGATGTTTTTACAATATTCCCATTATGAAAATATGGAACGTTTACATTTGCATTTAAAAATACAGACGATCCATTTTAATTATTTTATGTCAACATTCCTTTATTAAACAATGCCTGTTCGAGCATTGATGATGTATAAGTATGAAAATTATGTACATTTCATGCATAATCCAGCTATCAGTTTATTAGAAATTCTCCGGATTATAATAAAAAGCCCAACAGGAAAATGTGTAACAAACAATTGGAATGTCACGAATAAAATGATGGAGAAGACAAATAATATGAAATTCCCATAAATAACTGAATATTTTATAATTTAGATTTCAGTATGTTCGATTTATTCCCCCTCTATCATCGTATAAATACCGTAACGTTATCTGGATTTCAGTTTCCTGTATCTTATAAAACAGAAACCATCCTTTATATATATCTGTTATTGTTTTTAGGAGCGTGAATGGAATACCTATTTAATTAAAAATATTCACAAATAACAAAAATTCTCTGATCCGCATTATGGGAAAGTTTACAAAAATAATCGGAAAATTACAAATGTTTTCAGATTGTTGAAAAGCGCAACATCTCCCCTCATCTATTGTAAATTTTTGAATCATTACTTTGAAAAACGGAAAATGTTAATGGATCTGTTTCACTTTTTATATTCATAGACTGTGAAGTTATTAATGATTATTTGCAATTGCAGAATTGCAATTTTCCAACTTGTTGAAATTTACATTGTATGAAAAGTTATAGTTTTTCCTTTTAACAAATTACGTATGAATGTGCAACAGTTTGACTGTAAATTATTAATGTCTCTGTTGTATAAAATTTTAACAACAATAACAACATTTATAGCGTTTCTTTTAATTAAATTATTAGTTAATATGGAATTTCTTATTTGTTTGCCGCTATTGCCTTGTTGTAAAGTTGTTTTTATGATGCCTTTATCTGAAATAAACTGTTTGGAAGTGATTTATTCATTCATTTTTACTGTTGAAATAATAAATGTAGTTATCGAAGCATTATGATAAAATGTTCATAATAAAAACAAAACAAAACGAAAAGCTTCATCATTTGTATATGTAATTTTAAAACAATGTTTTAGAGAACCATCAAGTTATGTTGTGGTAGCGATATACAATACAGAAGAACGGGAAACTTGTGGTTATTGGGTTATACACAAATTTACATATTCTCGTAAAGTGAATTTCAAACAATTCATGTTTACTCAATTTAATATTATATTTTTCGACGGTTTCACATATCCATTGCCTTGTAACTTAATCGGTTTGATGATACCGTACTTACATGTTATTGTGAATGAACAACATCATCAACGAATTGCGATAACGTTAATCACCACCTTTAGCGCTAAATTGCCTTCGAGTGGCTTCTAATTTTCAACCTCCATATGATTCAATTGTAGGTCGTTTCGCATAAAAATATCTAGTATTTGTCCAGAACTGCTGGAAATTATAATGGAAACACTACCGATGTTTAATACCTGTTTTATTTTATTTTTTACACAAATATATGAGAGTCCTTTGGGGACTATCGGCGTTTCAGCAAGATTTTCGGTAACTTGTGTTGGCTGAAATTCCAGCTATCAACTGATACGCCAACTTGGAGCCGGTGATGTGTAAAAATTGTGAAATAGAGGAAGATTACGGTTAACTTGAGAATAACTACCAATAAGAACGACCAAAAAAAAATTTGGAAACGATACAAATAAAACGAAAAATATCTCTGGAAACTGTCTATAAAGAAAATTGTCAAGGAAATAATAAATAAAAAGTAAACTGAGACACTCCGGTGCCGTATTCGATTAATTAAACAGTTATGAGTGTTATAAACCGAATGTAATCCAGTTTTAGAAAACTACCCATATTGTTGATGCTTTTAACAAGATTTACTCTCCGAAAATGTCATGTGCAACTTGTAACAAACACGTAATTGCTATGTCATTAACATTGTTCCAAATACAAATTAGTAGATTGTCATGATTTCGATAAAGCACGATTGAATAAACGTCATTTATACAACATTTAAAAGCAGATGAATTGATATTTTTACGTCAATTTTTCTAATTTTCTCATGATTTAGACTGACAACAAGCTCTTTATATTTGTTCAGTTTCTTATTATTTGTTGAATTTCAGTAATGAAAAAAATATGTATTTAAATAAAAATTCATGCCATTCGGTATATGTTTGATGATAAGTAGTCGAATCTTTAAAATTGCTACCTTTAATACATCAAAAAGTTCGTCCTTTAGAAAAGGAAGTGGTTTGAAGCATGATCAAAGAAATTGAAAGATACTAGTGTCGGTTACGATCTCTGTCGCCGCTTTTATAAATTTGTTCCTTGTTGACTCTTTTGATTACACTGACAGAAAACAAAAATGGACCAACAATTGTGGCAAGCACCAAGGTATACTTACATAAATGTACAAAAGCTAACTGTTTTGGATCCACTAGATAACAATGAGAGATACGGGTACAGTTGCGGTCGATGTGGGAATTCTTGTGGTCGTTTTTATAAATCGTCCTTTCAATAGGAAATTCTTTGACCGAACGTTAATAAAACTGGAAATTGAGATCAAAGTCTGAATAGCATTTCAAACTGAAATTTGATTAATTACTAGGTTGGTCGAGAAATAAGGTTAGTTTTAAATAATTTTGAACTTTTACTTTTAACTGTTTTGGTACGCTGAAGCTGATCTTGATAAAAATAAAAATAACTTGTTTAAAGCGGTGAATTACCTAAAAGTTAAACACATTTTACTTAATTTTTTAATCTAAAGTTCAAACTTCTTCTTTAATATTCGTCACCTGCATTTTAACTTCAACTGAAAGTACACATAATTAAGGTTTTCATTGAAAAATTAAATTTCAATCTGTTTTACATAACAAATGACTCACAAGTATATACAATCAATTTTCATACTGAATTCAAACACTTATTATCCGCCTTGCCCTTAGAAAACCTTTTGATGTAGGTATTTGAATCTTTGATTTACTCCGACTGTCAGTTTTTCTTAAGATTTTAAAGAAAAAGTAACGTTTAGCAACGTTTTGGTCAGCCACAATTTATAATCGTTTTCAGATGTAAATTGAAAAAATTTACAGCTTATAATGTTTGGGAGCCTACGCCCTCAAAACTACCACAAGCAAATTGAAACTTCGATTTAGGTATTCAGACCTAACAAAAAACTTTTAGTGCCTTCCCTTGCCGAGAGCAAACAAAACCAAAAGAAGCTTCCTAACTGAAGTGAAACCAGAGGCTTAGTGTCAATATGATGACTCCTAAATTGCTCGAGTTTGAGGCACCTACAAAACCATACCCAAAATGATAAAACAATCACGTTGAATATCGTATAAACAGCACCATTTGCAGTGATTAAAGATTAGGGTTTTACGCAAGGCGTAACATCAATGAGAGCGGAAGTTCATTGAAGCTGCTTTTATTTTCAAGTTGTTTATGACAACAACGGGGGAATTAGCACCTCAAATCCCGGCGCCTCCACCAAAAGGCAAAATCCAAATTTCCCACGTCCGTTAAGGCGCGGGTCATTGAGGCGCGGCGAATGCGCATACACATATTATCTAACGAATTTTACCGGTTGGTTCTATTAATTTCACTCCGTAGGTACCTAGCAACACTAACTCACGATCAGTTAGAAAGAATAAGACTGCCCCAGCACAAGCTATGGGTCTCTAAAAGTGGTAGGCTATACTCCCCCTACCGCTATTCGGAGTCCATGTATTATATTATAAGTCCATGGCTTTTTCACATAAACAGTATTTAACACGGTAGCCTTAGAATCAGCTAGAGAAGTTCAATGGTTGTGAATGACCGGAATATTGTGTTATAATTTAAGTGTTAAAATTGTTTTTAAATAGTAATAATGACATTGAAGGTTCAACAAAATCAGCAATTTAACGATTAAACTTTTAAACCAAATACAGCATTGATCTGATAAGCTTTAATTAAAGCATAATCAATACAAACTCTTGTAATAACAATAGCTACAACAAACACAATATATCTTGCCTAAAAACCTACTTATTTAAATGATGCTTACAAAAACCTTATCTACTGGAATTGAAACTGAACAAACACCGACGAATTTATTATGACGCTAACGACGCTACCAACGTCGGGCCAACGAAGCACTATAGGTCCCCAAAAGTGCTCGTAAAATGCAAAATCATTATTATCTTCATACTCCAAAGAGGCTAAATCCGCCACTGTCATATTTTTGTTTTTTATGAATTGCACTGCATACCGCTATGGTGAGTTTTATAAAAACTTTCATAGAAATTTGAATTTGCCAGTAGAGTATCTGTGTAAAAATTGGAAATAATGACGTTATGGAATAGTCATGGATTTATTTATGTTTTCCACTATTATCACAATTTTCAGCTTTTTATCAACATTGTTACAGCACTATAGTAAACTCTATTTTGATAAACTATAAATAAATGTGATGTTTGTTCCACAATCAATGAATTATATCTAAAATTGTATTTTTACAATAAAAGTAGGTTGAAGCTTTTTAGATAACAAGAAAAACTTTAATATCATGATAAATCTAGGTATTACGGTAAACAACCATAAATAGATCACTGAAGAAATAGAAGTTTCTTTGTTGAAACCGCTTCATACGTATACGAATAGTGTTTATTAACAATAATCAGAAAAGCATTAGAATAAAGGGAATTGAGGGAACAATCCAATATTCAAGTTTAAATTAGAGCTTAATTACAAACAATTAAATGCTTTAATCAAATTTTAAACGATTACTTTCAACATATTAACCAGTCGAGTCTACATTATGATTTATGATATAAGTCGAAAATTACGCTACCATTAAGCCGAGAGAAGTTTCCTAATTATCGTACAACTAAGTTGAATTTATTTAATTAAGTGCTATTAATGCTTATTAGGTCATAACGAATTGCTAAATTTTCAAATACGATCAACATTTCTGCAATTTCACAAAGTATTTCAAATATTTCCCATCAAAATATACTGTTAAGTGCTCCATCTATTCAACTATTCTTCAGAATGTTGTTGTGCTTTATTCAGTTAAATCTGCTTATTGATTTTTATACAATGAGATAAAGTAAAAACGTGTAGTAGTCTAGAAGAATGAATAATCTCAAATAAATGTTAGCAAAAACAATGTGTGATCTTCCATAAAACTGGAAAATAGTTGACATCTTCTAAAGTGAAATATGGTGTATGTATTGATATGTTTATAGTATTTGACAACAGTAGCTGTCCCTTTGGGAAGCTCTTATAGGAATGATAATCTTCAAGTTCAAGTTCAATAATCGTAAATGATCTCGCTTTGTTTCGCCTAAAGTCTGTTCAGAACTGCCTTCATTTTGAACATCTGTTGGTTTTTTCATGGCAAATAAGACTGAATGAATTAACTAACTGGCATAAATAGCGAATTATGAGGCGTATATATTAAAATATTTCAGTTTATTTAATCTACAGAGCTGTCTAACGGGTTCGATTATCTGAATTTTATAAACACATTTCTACCGAAAAATTAACAATTCATTGTTTTATAGAATCAAGTATACGGTTAACTTCTAGCTATGAAATATTTACACATAACAAACTCCCTGAGATTTGTTCAGTTTTATTTACACAAGTTTAAGTTCAACATAGGCACAAAATAAACACAAGTAAAACCTTATTGTAGTTGTTGTGTAAAAATAATTGTTATAAAACAACAACATATATTTAGAAATTCTCAAGTGGATGAAATATAACTTAGTTAGAAATTGGTGGATGGATTACTCACCTTTGGATGATCACGAACTGGGACCACAACACGCACAGCCACTTTTATCGGTTTATCTCTAGTAATATCAACCATTCGTCTACTTTCACCGCTTTTGTTCTCTGAAACAAACAAAACAGTGAAAAGCTTTATATATATATATAGAAAGAAGAAAAGTGTTCGGCACTAAAATGTTGTATCTGTTCCTTTCTATCCTAATATAGCTCAGAATAGTCGAATTACACCATAATATAACCTAGGAGTTTCTTTTACAACAATACCAACAACAAAACCATTTTGTTACGAGTAAAACGCCAACAAAACCGTGGTTAGTAACTTTTCTGAAAGCCACAACATAATCGCTGCCTTTTACAACTATTCATTTATCACAATATAATATTTCGACAAAAAACCGAGTAGACAGGTAATAAAACTAAACAGTTTGACAACCAATGTTTAATTAGTAAAATTCAGGTAAATGAAATCGATTTTTTTCAAATGGAGAAAAATACGAGGAGAAAAAATCGCAATTAGCAGTAAAGCTGACATTAATTTTGAAGTTAGTCGTAAATTAAGGAAAGACGCAGATTAATAATTGAATAAATTGTTGCAGCTGATTGAGGGCTTTCGATCGACAATCAATCAAATTCCACCAATAAAATCCTAATTTATATGAATGACTGGAGTATTTTACATTTCATTTAGAAATTTGTCTGAAATTGCAAATTTCGTTATGTTGTAAATGAATATTAATTTGTCAGTGTAGTTGAGAAATTGCACAACGTCAACTATAGAAATAAATTCCAGTTACTCGTTATTATGTGGAATAAGAAAAAAAAACTCTTTCATTGTATAAGATTGTGCTGGTTTTACTCGACAGGTACATTCGTAAGGTGGAGCCTCAGATCCGAATATTTGGATTCGGATTCACCAAGTTGGTCTACAAATACTCGCACCCAATACCCGGATAACAAGTCTCGGATTTAGGGTTCTTCGAGAAAATATTTTAGAATAATCGACATTTAGATGGATAATCCTTCTAGAAGGGCCGGCGAAATGATCATGAACCCGACTCGGACTCGTCGAATCCGGCAAGACCGAATCTTCCCAAACCCTATTCTGTACCCCTGCCCCAATGTCGGAATGTTTGAGAGCACTGAAACAACTATAGTTCGTATTGAAACGAGTGATATTCTTCAAGAGCTAGAATCTTGATCTTCATCTGTAATTGCTACAATTTTTAAAAATTGTTGTTGTGACACTACAAATTACAAACGAATTTCCTTTTATTTGATCAACAAAACAATGTTGATTGATAAAGATAGAGAAATTTACACGGAATTGGGTCCCTTTTGGTAAAAATCTAACAGATGTCTTCAAGCAATATTCTACGCAAACAAGTAAGATCGAATTTGTTCCAAACATCAAAATAAAGGTCAATATTTGCAGAGAATACCATTTGAAAAGTATACTAATTTGAAGGCAATTATTGCAGACTGAATAGAGTAAATTAATTTTTAATGAATCCAACCAAAAACTTTTATCAAAGAAATGCAATTACGACAACTTTAATTGAATCGATTAATATTGAAACAATTGTGTTATCAATTAAAATCTACAGAATCGCATAAAGACGTGATATTCGGATGGTTTTGTGAGCACAGCTGTATGGATAATAATGCTCTAATGCTACATTGTGTTTTTCTAAAACTTTATATTAATCAACTTTTAGTAAAAATTCTATTATTTTTTAATCAAATATTACAGAAAGATTTTGGTAATTCAAGGCTCTTTTCTTCTTTGAAATATTAATCCAAGTTTAAATTAAAAAGATGTTTTTAATTATAGTTTTCGACGTGTTCTTAATTGTACGCCATAGATATGCATCAAGTTTGATGTTTAACGTTTGTTTAAAGGATCAAAAACTATTTTACACCGTAAAACATCAATTGAAAATGATTAATGCAGACATGGTAATTATCGATTTAATCGAAGATCAAAAATATTTTTTAAATATTATGAAAGAATAAGAAAAACAATATCGAACAATTTCACTAATGGATTGGATTATAAATTGACCGCAGTTAGAATGTTAATGAATTCTTATTTTTAGCACACTTTAGTGTGTATAAAAACATGTCGTAACATTCTAATTGCCATTAAAATTCTTAATAATCAAACTTCTATTGAAATTCGTTTGGAATAAGATGAAAATTTCCTTATGCATTCAAAGCTTAGCTATATAGCTTTTTCATGTTTGTCCAATGAGATTTATACGTCTACCAATTCTTTTGTGACAGTACTACAGTGAACAAAACTCACCACATCAATCTTACTGAAACTGATGAATAAGTAACGACAATAGAGACGGTTGTAAGTTAAATTTGCGCCGGCTGACTACAAAGTATCGTTATCATCAAAGTAAAAGATGCTTTTGAAGGTGCTGTATAAATCAAACCAAAAAAAAATATATATATATAGCAGCCGGAAGAAGATGGATAAGTTGAGAAGTTTCATTATGAGATAAACATAAAAAAAAAATTGTTTACATTGATGTTTATATCAGTTCCCTAAATAAATTACTCGGGGTGAATTCCCTCTAAATGTGGTTGAATAATCACTTAAAACATTAGGATGAATTGGTAAAATGAAGAATTTGGAAATACGAATCTTTAGGGCGTTTGGGTCACGTTTCAAAAAAAAACAAAACAAAGAATTGTGTGTGATAGTGGGAAACCATGCAAAAAGGGAGCACGTTCTACAAATTTTGTTGCATTTTCAACATTTTCACGTAATATATAGTAATATCACGTTTATAATAAGCCACCGTATTGAATCAATAAAAATACTGATTAGTTGATATTACGTTCAGATTTCATAAGATCATATTTACCTATTAAATTTGTAATATTACCAACAATAGGTGTTTTCGTAATGTTTTACATGAGAAACTTATTCCATGTAAAGTTCCAACAATATCAAAAAAATTGCAGACATGAAGGAGGTAATTCAAAGGCTACACTGGTTCTCTCTCAATATGGTGCAAATTTTTTTAGAAGAAAATCTATCAAATGTCTAAGCTCGACGTTCATTTACCAACACTTCAAATTATGTGGAAGATGGGCAATCCTCTTATAACACGGTATAGTTTGAACACTGTACCAAAGCGCAATACAACACGTGAACGCTTCGTAATTCTTTACACAAAGTAGAGATTACTGCTTATTCGTATATTCAAAGTGAACATTAAGCTTATTAGCTTTAATCAACAATTTAGGAACTTTGATGGAATTTTTGTTAGAAAACTAACAAAATTGTTACAAAAACGTTTGTATTAAACTTGTTTATTGTTATTTGACGAAACTTTTTTCCGAAATAGATATTAGACCAAACAAAGGAATAACCAGACATTGGTAGTGTATTCTAATTTTATGCCACACAGACAGATCGATATCCATTAATTTCTATTGAAAAAAAAGTTCCATTGTCTCCCCTGTTTGTTGCTATTTATCTCTGCCATATTTGGTTTGGTTTAGTTGATTTGATATCAAACCATACGAAACTTGCAAGATCAAAATATTCTATTTTAAGATAACGAAAACAATGAATCGTCTACTGTCAGTTTATACCTAACGTAGATATATAAAATAGGATTTCAACTGAACTTTGAGAATGTTTTTCAACAACTTTCTTAACATTTACAGTTTCCAAGCACAATAAAAAAGTTTCTAGTTGTTTGTCTTAAATTTTAAAAGTTTCACAATCGATCAATATGTATTTTTCTATGTCTATCTTTATTGTGATCAGAAACCTGTTACCTATAAATAAAAACGTATCTTTTTGGGGAATTATTTTACTTCATTACGAAACATCAATTTCTTATGGAAGGGACGTTTATAGATTCCATGCTCCAATATTAAAAAAATATGAAATACTGATTCTTACACTGAGAAAATATAATGAAAATGTTAAGAAAACAGTAAAATTCAAGGAAACACTTCACATGTTTTTTTTTTTACTGTCGACTCTCAACGAGTCCATATGGAGTAGTATGTTGAATAAAACAATGGTAATTTTATGAAAATTAATGCAGCACTTTTAGAAATATGAAGACTTTTGTGGTTTTAAAATTCAAGAAAAATATACAGAAAAGAAAAAGACGTAGATTGAAACAAATATTTTTTAAAAAAATTGTAAGTACAATTTATTATCCGGCTGGCCTCAATAACTGAAAAGGCATTAATCTCTTTATGTACAGAGCTGAAGTGTACCAAACTCAACCTGTCTGTATTGTCTTTAAGACAGTACAAGAACTACTATCGCTAGACACTTGGAATTTTCATTATTCACTGCATGATTATGTCTGTTTCAGTAAGTTGACATCTACTTCTTTCATTCCAAAGAAACAGACAGGAGTAATTCAATTTTTGAAAAAAAAAACTAATAGAATTTTTTTGCTAGCATTATAAATTGCTCCTTATCACTCGTTTAAACCGAAATAAAACTATGTGTAGATCAATTTAAGAAAAACATGTAGAAGTCTTCATGTGCAGGCCAAAATCGATGCGAGCATAGCATATAAAGGTTTATACTAAATTCAACAAGTGCAACATAGTTGTGCCCTTATTTATTCCTGATGCTATTATCTCCTATTTTGCCAGCAAAGAACTGTTATAAGACTATCCGTATATCCAATTTTGTTGCCAAAATATTTTTGCAACAATCATCGTAACCAAAGCAAGGTACAATGTACTGTCCATTCTGCTCTAGTTACATAATTTTATATTGAAATCACCAATTCATTAATGGAGTGTAAACAAAATTATACGATTCGATTCAAAAACGTCTGCACTTATTGTTAGTAAAAAGTACTTCAAAAATAAGAAGTGTGCTTCAGATCGACTTGTATATAAACTTGTGAATTGTGTTCTAGCACCACCTGTATTGTAATTGTAATCGTTTTTGCTGTTTGATAGAGGCGTAGATCAATCTATATTTGCTTCATTATACAGTTATGTAAACACGTGAAACGCAAACGTAACTGCTTCATTGTTAGTTGATAAAATGGCTAATTTACATTTGAAAAACAAATAACTTGTTGTGTCAAAAAATCGCATACTAAATTCAACGTTGATGGAAATTGGATAAAAATTGAATTATCTGCTGTCACTGATTCATCGTTTTTTTTTTGGGAAGTAATTCGATTTGAAATTTCCGATTAGAGGAAATTAATTATAAAACCGAAAGAAACAAACGTTGTTGAATGGAACAAAAAGGAAACTTACAATCAATATATTTGAACAACTTGAAATGAAATGAGCAAATGATGCCTTAAGCTATAAGGCCCATAGAACACCTTGTTATTATTGATAACATTAAATACGTCTATTTTTGGGGTATAAAAGCACAATTTACTGTACAGAAAAGGATAATTCATAATACAGTTATGTTTAAGTTTATATTTCCAAAATGAAATGTATTACAATAGTATTGATCCCCGCTTTAGGCACATCATAAAACCTTACTATGGAGAAATCAAAAGAAATGTATAGAAGGACCTCACTACAAAAAAAAACTTAAACCCTAATCGAATAGAGTGCTTTCTGCGACAAAATAGTTACATAAAGAAAGGCTCAACTTCTGAAAAATTATAAAATAATACATGTAAGAAGAAAAAGAACTCAAAGTGAATCGTAAAAATGCCGGCTGATTATTTCATATCTCTTCCAATGCATTCAGTGTATAACGTTATAAATATTATAAATATTACCTTCGTTTTATTTTTTTTTACAACTGCAATGAGTCCGATTTTAAATCAAAGCTTTGAGACGAGAATGCCTACATCCCTTGTTGCATTCATCCACGTCCACCGTTCATCTATCCAGCGTTATTATGATTTTTTAATTAATTTCAACATCGTACCTCTCGGCGATTTGCATTATCTTCCATTAACTGCTAAGAAAT